>CM041634.1:60157603-60229006 GCA_023333625.1 Bothriochloa decipiens
GCTTTCTATTCCGATATGGCTCTTGCTCATCTAGTGGAAGTATCATTGGTACATGAGTCCCATCAATAATGCCAATATAATCCTACAACAATAAAAAAATAGCATTGGTTATATGGTATATTGTCTTTAAGTAGATTGTTTGGCCGTATGAAATTTAAGTAAGCAACAATCAAATCGTGCATTTGTTCATACCTTAAAGAAGGGGTGGAATTTTGGTCTTCGCAAAATCTGGTGCGGCTGTAGTGAAGGCGGGCGTATATATACACATGTAAGCTATGTAATTGCATCAAGGACTGCTCCAAAGTGGCGACTAATTGTTTCTCCACTGTGCTGAAACTCAAATTGCAAGGTCTCATTACTTGCATTTTTCACTAGTGCATATAAGAATATAGCAATCTTCTCTTCTATTGAGATCCTTGAATCATCAAGTAGTTTCTTCTCACACAACTTGTTGACCAAACCTTGGAAAACACCAGCTTCCATTCTGAAGTTCCTTTTACTTAGGCTCTCATGGCCTGTTAAGATTTCTTGAACACGCTCTGCTCTTGACAGCGTTGAGGTATGTATGGGTTTTTTTCGAAATGATGGCTGTGATATGAATCTTGTATGGTAGGCAGAACAAATAACATGAATTCATCTTCATTTTATGAGCGTCGTCGATAGTTTGAATCCATGAGTAACACAGTGGAAAACCTACTAGGGATACTCAAATATGTTGCAGGTTCACTAGAAACAGATGGCTACCACCTGGTATTCGAGTCGTGAAATAACAAATAAATGTCACTACCAAGATTTGCGTGTACAACAGAAAAACAAAATTATGAGATCCATGACTCACCGTATCAAGTATCTGGTCAAAGCTCTTGAAGAGTTTGGAGGTGAGCTGGTTGTGTTTGGAGAAGAACTGTGCGTTTGGAGATGAACAGGCTGGGATTGCCTATCTGCAGGAGGAGGCCACTGGCCCATGCGTGCAGCGGTAGGGGCGCAGGGCACGGCCGCCGTCTGGACTTTGATCGATTCCCGGTCCCGGCGCGGGCCAACGGCGGCGCGGTCGGCTGAGCGCCGCGGGCACGGAGGCAGGAATGGACCCATTGTGGCTCCGGCGTGGAGCAACGGAGGCCTCGAGCGGCGGCCGACCGAGCGGGGTCTCCGTGCGAGCGCTGGAGTGCGGCGGCGACGGCACTGGGCTGTCAAGATTCATATGAATCTGGGTCTGGGCTTACCCTAACGCTGGCGTACGGCCTTACCCAAACGCCTAACGCATTTGGCTCTGGGCTGCGCGTTACGAATGGGCCAGCCAAATTTAGAACGGGACAGTTTTGATTCAAGCCCGTACTGTACGATTCCTTTGGTTTTCCTGAGCTGATGCTAAAGGGCTGTCAAGGCTATATTCCTATATTTATAATTCCTTTGGATTGGATGTGAAGTGTACTTTAATTCCTGTGTTTCTCCTATTCCTATCCCGTGTTTCACCTATGAGACAAAGGAGGCCTGAGACAGATGGTGGGAGAACAAAATATAATGGCCATGATAGGGTTTTGGACGTCGGAAATGGAGATAAAGCAGGCTAGCAATAATCAGAGCCTCACACAGGCCCGCGCAAGGCTGGATAACTTGTTCTGGCTTATTAAGATAGCGAACTAACTCAGCTCGGATCGTTATAGCTAACGAGCTAAAATCTTAGTTTGGCTTGGCTTGTTAAAAGCTCGAGTTAGCTCATTAAGCTCGCGAGCCAGGTGTAAAAATATAATATTTATATTTTGGCGCAATTTAAAAAACGGAGGAAGAGCTGAAAGGCCCAACTAACCACAACCAAGATGACCCAAGGCCCAACGGCTGCATACCCTGTCAACGTGCTAATGAAATAAGCAAACGGCCCATTTACATCTCTCACACATTCGGCCTTGGCCCAAGACTTCCGCCGGTCCACCAGTACTTCCTCGCAGCGGTACGCGCCCCGCAAACCCTAACCCCTCTCCATCCCCGTGACGGCTCCTCACCTCGTGTCTCCCTGCCGGCGTCGCCTCCGGTTCCGACGCCAGCGCGCCTCCCGCCTCCGCCGCGCCTGACGAGCTCGGTGTACAGGTACGGGAAGCCCACCGAATCTCTCCGTTCCATTTGACTGTTGAGGTCCTCCCGCGTTGGGCTCATTGTCTCCCTCGTTGTCTCGGGAACGGCGGCATCCCGCAGGACTGCGCAGGGGAGTAGGTAGAGAGGAGGAGGCCGGCGAGATGGGGATGCGGGATAAGAAGCGGAACCAGAAGCGGGTGCTCGCGCGCCGTACCGCGGCACCACGCGCCGGCGAGGGCAAGGACTTCCTGGTGCGTGGCTCTCCCACACAACTCCTTGGTTTCCGTGGGATGGGAGAAATAAGCTCCTCCTTTTTCTTTTGGCTAATCCTTGGTTTGCTGTGGCGTCTTTCGCTTGGTGCAGCCGTTGGAAGGAGGCCCCGGGAAGAAGCTGCGGAAGGTGCAGGAGCCTGAAGAGCCCGAGAACACCGCCACAGTCGTCTACATCGGGCATATCCCCCATGGCTTCTACGAGGACGAGATGCAAGGTATGTTTCCTTCCAGGCTTCCAGTGGCGGTGAAACATTAATAATGGGACAATAAAGTCGTTGTGCTGATGCACTTTTTTCTTGCTGCTGCTATTTTTGCAGGGTTCTTTAAGCAGTTTGGGGATATAAAGAGGCTTAGGATTGCCCGGAACCGCAAGGTATGTGTAGTATTGCACATGCCATGACTTCTGTGCTATTTTGTTTTGGTGAACTTATCGTTTCATGATATTTTCAGACAGGAAAGTCCAAGCACTATGGATTCATTGAGTTTGAGAGCCCTGCTGTAAGAACTTATTTCAGATTTCATTGCAGAAAATATTTGCTGTTAGCTGGTTCCTTACAACTTTAGTCATGTGCTTTGGTGTAACAGGTGGCAAAGATTGTAGCTGATGAGATGAATAACTATCTCTTGTTTGAGCACACCTTGCAAGTTTCGCTTGTTCCTCCGGAGAAAGTTCATCCTAAACTGTAAGCCTCTCTACTAAGTGCCTATTAGATTTGACTACTTGATTCTGTTTGTTTTTGCACCTATCTTTATAATAGGAGAGAAGTAGAATTCATTTGCATGTAGTCTGGGTTTTAATCACTCAGATAAGCTTCTTGTGTGTGAAGACATGGGCAGAAATGCACCTGATGTGACATTGGTTATGGAAAGTGACTTTTAACTTTTCAGAAAGCACATGGCTGTTGAAATTAAAACTTAACATAGACTTCTAAGGCAAATACTAACTACTAAAAACATATAGTTGGTTGAATGATAATGGTCAGTGTAAATAGGTTTTAGTTAACTTAAGAAAAATACGGCTGAAGTTTTTTTAATATGTCATTGTCAATACATAAAAATTTATACTCTTAGCACAACATTTGCATTACCAAGTTCTTTACGGAAATACTTGCATTTAATAAGACAATGCATGTTTAAGATATTGCTAATCAAAGTGTCATATTGGATTGGGGACCCTGTTGACTGTTGTTGTCCTTAACATAATGGACATATACTTGTGATCTGAGAAAGTAGCTCAGAGTTGTGCGTGCTGTCTTTTTCTTGGTCTTTGTTTTGAATGGGATTGAAATTCTTCTGATTTCCAATTTCCATGCCTTATCAATTCTGTTCAGATGGAAAGGGGTACGATGGGGATTTATACCTATTGATCGAGTTGCAATCGAACGGAAGAGACACAATAAGGTAATTTGTTGCTAAGTGCTAACTACAATTGTAGCTTAATATATGCATTGTACTGAATAGTTATGTTGTTACCAGGATAAGACTGTAGAAGAGCACAAAAAGATGGTTGAAGGAATTGTAAAGCGGGATGAAAAGCGTCGCAAAAGAATCAAGGCAGCTGGTATTGACTACGAGTGTCCAGCTCTTGTAAGTAAACCTTTTGCTGCTTTCAGTTTATTTAATGTCATCTCTCGATCACATATACAAGTGCAGCGATGTGAACTGATTGCTGCAGCTGCTGCAGCAGCACCCCAGGGGCTACTGTAGAAAGTGAGTAGCCGTTGCTGCAAAAGTGCAGCCGATCAGGATAAAATTGATGCTTTCCTGCTTTTGAGTATTGTGTGAAGATCAGTGATAAAGCACTGTTTATTTTACTGTGTTGTTACTCTCTTGACAATTAACATAGTAATTAAAGGCCTGTTGGCAGGGAAGGCTTCGTCCAGGAAATTTTAGTATTTATTTCAGCTTTATACTAAATCCATGGGATTTAGATCTCAAAACTACCTTTCCAAACAGGACCTGTAGAGCCTTGATAACTGTTAGGATACACTTTTGCACAAGCTTGTTTTAGTTGTACATATCATAACATTGTTATAATCTGCCATTTATTATTTTTTGCCAATTGAAAGATATGGGTATGTAGGTTCTAGGTTTGCCTTGGACTTTTGAAATACTATATAAGAAATGTTGTTAAGGAAATTTTTTCCAATATTAACTAGGAGAATATGGCAGATACAAATTTATTATTCAAAGAATCGTGTTCTTGTGTATTGTTGCTTTTCACTCGTGAAACAGGGTCTTAAGTAGTATATTGACTTAGTTTTTATCAACAGTAGCACTTTTTAGAATGACTGGATGGGGTTCTCTTCCCTTGACAACAAGACAAAGTGTGACTATAGGACCTGTTGGATTGGAGTTCTGAATAATTGTGTGTGGATTGGGGTTGGAAATGTTCAAGTCTTAAAATCCAAAACAGGGCACGTGAAAGTGCATTGTCGTCACATTATTTGCTATCTGTCCAAGATTATGATCTTTGTCACTTTTTGATGTTTCAATTTTCTCGTATAAATTGCAAATAGAAAATAGGACCAGTCCAGTTCTGATGTTTCTCTATTTTCAGTAGTTCGTTAGTTCACTCTCTAACAGCACTGATCCCAATTTTGGTAGTTTGTGATGATTTTTATGGGTCAGGACACCTATCTTCCTCATTATATATTTCTTATAAACAGTCTGCTCTGTTCTTGTTTGTACAGGTAGGGAGCATTCAACCATCAGCGAAAAAGATCAAGTTCGATGAGGTCTAGTATTTTACTCCTAATTGCTTGGATCCTTGGTAATCGAGGTGATGAATGGTTGAGCAATATATTTAGCTTTCGAGGGGACGGCAGACAACCTATGTACTTCAGTTTTTTTCCCTCTAATTCAGTGTTTTATGAATGACACTGACACATGTTACAAGTATGAAAATGCAATGAGCAATGTGTTCTTAATTTGCCCTTGGAAGGTTCCATAAAACGTGTTCTTAATCTGCACGTTACTTATATTCGAGTCCGTTAGAATACTGTGTTGCACGCAGCGATGAAATTCGACAACATGAACGGAAAATGGATCTTTCAATGAAAAATTCTTCCATTCACCCACTCACTACCGAGAAAATGGTGGGTCTCCATGGTGAGATGCTAATTGTCAAACGGGTGAAATTTCTTCCGTAGCCTGGGCCAACTTGATCGACATTTTAGTTGCGTGGCTATATGAGATATAAAAAAGGTGGAGAAAGAATAAAGCTTTGAATTCTAATTTAGAAATGAGTTTAAAAAAAGTAAATCTAGTGAAAGATTCACCGTTTACAAAATTGGAGGTTTGTCTTTGTTCTCTGATGTATCGTATGACACTCATGACCAAAAAATTTTCAACTACTAGCGCTAGTGTCGCGGGGTTACGACCGTCGACATTTCCGCCAATGGCATGTTCACAACGGAAGGCAAAACAAACAAACGAGAAGGTAGAGTTTCAATTTCAAATTAAAGTAGTGCAAGATGAATGTGTACACAAGGTCTGGAAAAGGTAAATCTTGGGAAAGATACACCGTATATGGAATAAAAAATGGAGCCGTGTCTTCTCTGTTCCTTGTGATATCCGTAACACTAACCAAATGCAGGTGCTGGTTTTTGGTGTATTCATTCATCATTTTGGCAGTTGCATATTCTCAACCAGAGCAAGAATGATACGAACACACACGTACGCTCAATGATGGATTAATTAATCTGTACCTGACATTGCTTAGCTTTTAGTCGTTGACAGTGGTTGCTATTGCCTAATGCAGTGAAATTGAGATCTTCGTCTTGGTGCGGTGTCGAAGGTTTCGTTGTTTCCTGATAAGCATGGCAGTGGTTGCTTGCAATGCATCATCCTGTCTGTATACCATGGTTTCCTTTGGTCCTCTCTCCCATGGCTCATGGCTGTCACCCATTCTGATTTCTCTTTCCCAGCTCTCTACCAGTTTCAGATGGCGAAACAGGTGGTGCTGCTTAGTAGCATCCTTTTCTTGTGAGATGTTCCTTCTGCTGTGGGCTGTGCCATATGTGTACAGGTGATCAGAGACGACAACTTTGTGCATCCTAGGTTAATGTATAGTTTTTTTTTTTTGCGAAAGGTTAATGTATAGGTTGAGATAATATGTTCCTTTATTTAACGAAAAAAAATAAATTACTCCCCCTAGAAAAAAGTTGAGACAGATGGTGAGGCGAAAGAATATGATGGCCATGACAGGATTTTTGGATGTCGGCAATGGAGACAAAGCAGGCTAGCGAGCAACCAGAGCCTCCTCACACAGGCCCGCGGTAATCTTTTCTGTTTTTTGTAAAGAGAAAAATCGCAGATAATGGATTCGTGCTTCTGTGTTTTTCTGTCTTTTGTGTCTGACCATTTTATTTGTGGACCGATTTTCTTGTTTGTATTCACTTTCCGCCCATGTTGCCCACGGAGGCAGGAAGGGGAGGCGGAGCCCACGGATTAACCATGATCATGATGCGGTGGCCCGTGGTCCATATCTGAGCGGCGATCTATGGGCCATAGGAAAACCATATGTCGGCCTCTGAACCTTGCGCTCTATTGGCCTGTTTCATTCGTATAGGCCGAAAGCATAATGGAGGCCTTTTTACGGGTCTGGTGGGCTGCAGCCCAAGTTTTGACAGCCCAAGCAGAGTGGAGACCTTTTTCCGGATCCGTACGTCCCCGTGTCCTCCCAGGATCAAGGAACCAACCTCTCTGCTGATCTGGTCATCGACCGGCCTGCGTCCATGGTAGTAACTGTTCGTTACTTTCCCAGGAAAATTAATTGAGGTCCATATCCTTTCAGGCCGTGACTGGCGGCGGGACCATGAGATGAGGCAGGTCAGGTCCGTTCATGGTCCCAAAAAGAATGCCGGTTGTGGTACGCTTCCATTAACCCACATGCATGCGCTGTCGGTGTTTGCACGTATTCAAGCTGAAAAAACACCAACCAAAATAAATGATACTTGTCACACAACACTCAACTTTGTCCAGACAGTACAAACTGCATATTCATGAAATAATGATGTTGTCTCTGCTTGAAGAACGTACTTAATCAGAAACAATGGCCATTGGTTCTAATATCTTTCTAAATTACCAGACTTTATCATTACAAGAAAGTACCAAAAATTTGCTTGAAAATTGTCCACTACCCCGGCAACCCAAAAATTTGCTTGAAAATTGTCCACTACCCCGGCAACAACTACTCCTAAATTATTGACCTCCTTCATCCAAAGTTATTTTCTTTTCAGACCGTGTATCCCGACCCTGATTCCAGTGTACACATCTTTTACATTCGAATTCGAATCCCGAGTTCAAGCTCGGGCCGGAGAGCGTGGCCACGTCGCCCGCTTTTCCCGGCCGTCCGATCGGGCGCGTGGACGATCCGGATCGGGCGCGTGGACGGCGATTTTGCAGAAAAGCCCTCGAACTTTAGCGAAATCACTCTGCGGTCCTCTGTCCCTCACTCTACTCCCCACGCGGCGGCGCAGCAGGCGGCTCCTCCGAGGCGATGGCGCACGGGACGGCCACCGGAGCGGGCGGGGTGACGGCGACGGCGCGCACGGTACCGGTGCCCCACCCCGGGCATGGCGGCGCCCGGCGCGGACGCCTCCGACGCGGTCGTGACGGCGGCAGCTAGGGCGGGCCCCACGCGGAGGCGATGCGTTGGCGCGGTGCGAGCGGCGCGGACCCGCCGTCAAGTCCTCAGCACGGCGAGGGAGGCTCCCGGCGCGCTGGCCCGCTGCACTTCGGCGCCGGCGCGGCCGCCGGATGGCCGGAATCGGCTCTCCCGAGCCGCTTCCCCTGCTCAGCGCCGCCGCGCCGTGCGCCCGACTCCCGCGCCGGGACCGCTGGCCTGGCGACGCCTCGTCCTCCGCTGCCGCCGCCCGATGCGCCTCGTCCTCCCCCGTCGAGCCCGCGCAGGCCGAGGCGTACCTCCACATGAGCTGCAACCAGCAGCGGCTCCTCCTGTTCCAACTCGGCCAACGAGCAGGTGGGAGCGGCGACGACGACGGCGCTGACGGAGAGAGGGCACGGCCGGGACCTCGCTGCGCCATCGGGCCATAGAAAAGCTGGCAAAGGAGGTGGCGTTTCCACTGGTTGCAGCCGCGTCTGTACTCCCAAGGTGACGGCGACCTGGCCTTGGCCGCCCGCCTGGCCATGCCGCTAGACTGCGTGTTGTGATGCGGTGCTGAAGTTGAAGGGCGGAAGGGGATAGCTGTGCCGGCATCCTCGAGCTACCTACACTGCCTGTCATCGCTATGGCCGCACCCCACATCAGCTCTGATGCAGCGGTAGACTTCAGCATGGAGGTTGCACACAACGTATTCGACGTAGTGCCTGTGAGGTACGGATATCCTGAATGCTAACATAGCTTTTTTTTTTTTTTTTCCTTTTCTCTTTGTGCTTTACAAAATACCAAGGTATCCCAAATACAGTTCAACTACATCTCAGCAGTTCAGAAAAAGGCTGATGTGCTTAATGTATACAAGTCCTTTTACCAAGTAAGAACTATAAGCATACCACACTACTACATGTTATAACTTCTATAAAAATGCAGTGAAAAAAATAAACATTGTGGTTTACTTTAGCATAGATAACACATACAATATTTGGCTTCTCAATTAATTGGATTTTAAGATATAGCTATGTGAGCAAATATGAATTTTCATATCTCAGCACTTGGCTATAACTGTGAAAGTCTGCACGTTAGATTAGATGATTAAAATGCGGATACAATCTATTCAGCTAATTATTGTTCTAACAATAAAATCTCTGAAGAGTATTCATTGATAAAATGGTTTGCATTTGAGTTATAAACTAAGCAGCACCTTCGGGACAACAAGGTTCTGTTGGATTCAGACTTTATATCTACTTAAGGCATGCTTAGTTAACAAACATAATTACTTTATTTTTTTACACACCCTAATCAAATATATAAAGTCAGTTTGTTTGAGTTCACAAATAAACTTCTCCATAGTTTCTAATTTAGTAGCCAGTGGTCATCTAATTTTGCATAAGTATTACATTCAATAATTTACTACATTTGGCTCCATGTCCTTGGGATGTTCGATCAAATGGCTCTTATGTTGGCACTGAAACTAGAATTGAATATATTGATATTCAGTCCAAAGTTGGCTCTCCGCATAACCTATCTTTTCCTACTGTCTTGCAGTCTGTTACCAGTGAGCACCATGACTTCTTAAGCCTTATCAACAACGAGGTAAGCTTTCTTGCCATTAGGGTCATTCAGACATGAACCAGCTGGACTAGCAAAAATAAAACGACTAAACTGATATGAATATCAATTCACTGGGCTGATTTCCTGAGTGTTTTTCGATATAAGCTGTAAATTCTGAGCCATAGAAAACCACCTTTCATCCATTCATCTGAGTTCTAGAACCTACATTTTTTTAGACTAAGTAACAGAGATTATCAGGCTGTACAGTTAATCATTATAGAGATTAGCAGGCTGTACAAACTGCCATAGAAAACCACCACCTCAGTTAGCATCATTATTACCAGAAGAAGCTTTATCTCTGATCCATCGATTAGCTCTGAATTTCGGGGTGCTCTAGCAGAGCTTTGAGCACAGTGTATCCGAGCAATTCATTTAAGTTTATGTAAAATTGAATCAATATAACACTTGCACCACTATCATTTGTTTACAGCGCAATGTTATATTGATCGATATTGCTCAATATAACATCCAGTATTGAATCACTTCTTCTAATTGCACCACTATCAATTGAGATCGTGACATCAGTACATGATGCATCAGCAGGCCAAATTAGCATATCTAAGTTTTGTCAAAGACTCAGTACAGGTAGAACAAAATGAAAACAAAAATAATTCTGGGAGGGGGGACTTTCTCACTGAAAAGAAAAAAGGAAATGATCTCATGAACAATCCTGTTAATGGGAAGAGTCAACCTAGTAGGTTGCTTATCAGCCAATTTCACATCAACATATTTGTTGCTATATGAAGACCTTGCCATTCAACCGGCTCACAGTGGCATAAATCCATAGAGGTATTGCTGCAACGGTAAACTGCTTCAGTTTTACGAACACTAAGAATGGTTACATTTACAGTCTGGAAACATCACTTATCTATAAAAGCAAACCTCTATTTTCCAATCAAATTTTCAGGAATCGATTGAGAGATATTCAGTTCAACACGAATTTGGCTTGCACATTTTCAGCTTTATTAGACCGCTTCCAAAATAGCTATTCCAGCTTGAAGGAAAAGAGCAGCCACTCTGCTATACTTCTAGATTTCATTTGATTGACGTGTTAGTTACATCTCATTTGATTGGCAGACCATGAGAGATAGTCAGATATATCTTTACCTTATCAATACAGAAATATTTTGGTACTTCTTCCTGCTACTAATAACTATTGCTTATTGTATAGCAAAGGAAAACATCAGCTTTAGCGCTAAATAAATATGCTGGGTCTACTACTTCTGCACCAGGACAATGAGGATGCATAAGACGAGGATATTCTCCAAATAGTAGCTGAGCATGAAGTTCAACATGAATACTTTCCAAATAGTAGCTGAGCATGAAATTTAACATGCAGTAATTGCCTTGGATGAGCTACCTATTTATTGTTAGACAACTATATATGTTCTTCTGCGATATGATTATTCTTGAGAATTGCTAGTAGCTACATATTAAATATACACCCAATTTGGGATCTTGCCTCATTGAAACATGGACCTATTCTATAACTAAATGATCCAATCTGACGAGTTATGAGCAGCGAGTCCAGATAACAGGATATATGCACTCCCAATATCAGCACGACACACTGGTCAGCATCATGAAAAGCGTGGCTTTTACACTGGTCAACACCATGAAAAGGGCAGCAAAGCCGCGCTATGTTTCTAGTTATATACTAGCTTAGCCCAAATCCCCATACTTGTTTCTAAATTCCCCAATTTTTCTAGCATTTTGATAAATAAAACTAATCCTATAAAGCATTGGTGCAGAAGGCAATAGAAATGTTAACATGATAAATCTATAGTGATCGACAAATGGTTTTACTATTTCTGCCCAAATATGATCATCACACACACTTCACAATTTATAGTATCGATTAATAGTTGGATATATGACTTGAACATGTTAAAGCATAATTACAATTTTGAAATACCTTGCTCCTATAAAATCAACGGAGCAATATTAGTATAAGGCCCATTTGAAATGCATGGTTCCCACATAAAAATGTAGGAAATATATAGTATAGTTCCCAGAGGTTCAAGGCAGTCTATGAATATACATCCCATCATTTTTTGCTACCTAGTCACATGCATTTGTATCCTTTCGGGATAATAAAATTTGATACCTACTCCAGATGATCATATCATATATGTATAGTAGAATCTTCAAACGTGCATATATTCATCAGAAACGTTCAAGTTTGTTGTCACATACTAGTTGCGACGACAAAAAAAATGTTATATATATATATACAACCTCACTGGTCACCATGTAGGGACTGAAAACCTATAATAAGAAGTAAAACAAAGGTCTGTTCTCTCTCAGATGCGGACGGATCACACAATGAGGCAGTAGAAAGTCCAAAATAAGGAAAGAACAAAGATAACGTGTTTAGGTTATAGGAAAGCAATAAACCAAGATAATAATCCTTTCTAGCGCAGATTCTCCATCACACTATCTTAGTTGATGCTGAAAGCCCTATTGTGCTTTCTTATATATAGCAGCAAGATGCTAGTGCTAGGTTACAAATTAAGCATGAATGAGTATGGTTTTGTTTTGTGAACCTATGCACTTGCATTGCCTGTGTGCTTATTTATTCATGCATTCGTACATATGCACAAAACTCCCTGTACCCTAATAACATCGATCTTAACGAATCTAGCTATACAATGCAAGTGATAGTGTATTATATATGCCAATATATATGTACAGCATCAAACAACGTACGCAGCACGTACGCACACCTAACATCTAAATACATCGTTAGTTTCTGCAGGATATGTAGTCAAACGCACATGCAACTTTGCCACTGTTTGTGTGTCTCTGTGTGTGTGTGAGAGAGAAGAGAGAGAGATCACGAGCTTTATGAAGGAACCATAACAGAAATGGAAAGTAAAGGCGTGAGCCAAAGATATGAGAAAAGGCAGCACAGGAATAACAGGGCCGGACGAAGTTCTCTTTGTAATTAACAGTGTGAATATGGAGAGAGAGAGAGAGAGAGAGAGAGAGAGAGAGAGAGAGAGAGAGAATGTATGTACAACAATAGCTAGAATGCAGCATGCATATGCACATGTAAATAGGGGTGTGTGTCTAGTCACGCTCAGTGTTGCACTCGTGCAACATGCAAGACAAGGTATCCGTTTGTCCACAGCTGTGCAAACCCCACTAGTTTCCTGGCAGCGTGTGAGCCCAGGCACTATTGGGCCATAAAGATAGATATAGGCCATGTCTCATGGAAAGCTAGCGTTGCGTAATTTGCACTAGGTACACTAGAGAGGGAGGAGAGAGAACCCAGCTGGGCAGCTGGGGCCGGAGAGAGAGAGAGAGAGAGAGATTACTGGCAATCTCTCTTAACCAATGCTACATGCAATAGTAACAAACTGTTCGTCAAGGAGAGATGGCGCAAGAGGGGACATACAGTTCTTTCCTCTCCACGCACCCCAATTTTTTTAGAAAAAAACAGAGAGAGATACAACACAGCTACTCGCACCACTCACCCCCATTGCAGCTAACTGTCGATCTAGTTTTATGATGTCCATTCGCATAAAAAAAAAAACAAGCGAAATAGTCGGCTCTTTCACATACACTCACTAGCATATACTTGTAGGGGCACTGCACACACATATACATATACAAGGCAGGAACTGGAGCATGTTTGGTGGTGCTCCAGCTTGACCTGGCAGTGAAGCCACAACCAATGCCAGAAAGGTGCTTAGCCGAAGTCTTTTTTGTTGTCCGAAGATGGAACCATGATTTCTAGCTCCGGCATGGGCAAAGAGCCCACAGACATGGAGCCTAACAAGACCTATAATGACTCATTTTGGTGGAGCTTCCTGCTCTACATGCACTGTAGCCCGTTCTAAGATGAACACTGAGATCGTGTGTTTTTTTAGTTTTACCTACTCCGGCCAGTTTTTTCCATGAATTTTGGAAAGGAATTGAAGCTGTGCCAAACAAGATGTATAGAAGGAGACGTGGATTGCAATAAGAACAAACGGGGAGGGGTCGTGGGGTTAAACCATTGACCGGCATCGATCCCTTCCATCATTCACAGCTCAAGTTAGATTCCCGTTGTCTCCCTCTTCATATCCCCCACATGCGTGTGTTTGTGTGTACCCACCCGGCCCCGGCGCTCTAGCCCTATCTATACTCGCCAAAAATATTCAATTTTGGCCGCAAATATAACCCCCATAAAAGACAACACACTATCAACAGTTGAAAGCAGCAATTGGCCGGATTTCCCCCGGCCAGCCCCTTGTCATAAAAAGCTTCCTTTACTTTACATGCATGTTCACTCATTCACATTAAAAAGGACACACAACACATAGACGCACAAATAAAAGACCATATATAACAATTACAAAATAATTTTGGTTTAATATTTATTCATAGAGGTAACTTTCCTTTTCTTTTTACATGCATGTTGGCTAAAACTTGAGTCTTTTAAGGAAAACACTATGGAACCTAATTATGAAGAGCCTCACAATCAGCCTAATTAAAAGAAAGGTAATATGATTTAGACATGGATAGGTATGCACATGCCTGTAAAATAGCATTTCATATATGAAATGGATATGAGTTTTCTAAGAGCAAAGAAAGAAAATATGTAGTCTATTTATGAGTTTTCTACGAGCAAAGAAAGAAAATGTGTAGTGGCCGCATCGAAACAAAGATACATACTGTCAAGTCAAGTTTACTTCTGTATGCATCACAAAGTATAATGCACACATGCCCCATCATCAACAAAAGAACAGTTTTACCTCTTTAACACCTCTTAAATTTCCAAAAGAACACCTCCACCAAAAGAACTGCTAACAACTAGACAACTCGCCAAGATCCATAGTCTTGTGACGATGCATCACTTTGCATGCATGATCTCTCTCTAATCGTCTCTGCTAAAAGGAGTCGAGGTAGATATAGATAGAGGGCAAAATGATTATCTGACCATCGATCATTATCATCAGCATCATCTCCTGTAATGTGGATATGAATAACAACTTGTAATTAATTAGTTCTAAGCTTACAAGGAGATAGTAGAGCAGCAGCCGCTCCAGCTTGTGTCAATGGTAGCCATGCGGGGAGAACAAAGAAGACGGGCCCCCTTGCCCTCTGCTCCCGCCGTCATCGCCGTCGCTGCCGTCGCTCATCTTGCCGAACTGCGCGTCCATCCCTAGGTTCAGGTACACCATCCTGTTGTCGAGGCTCAGGTTCACCATGCTTGAGCTGGTGGTGCCACTCGCATTGTACAAGGCGCCGCCGCCGGAAGGTTCGCCGTACATGGGTGCGGGGTTGACCGCGGCGGCCGCCGTGTGCGCGTCCTCGCGCGACATGACCATGGCAGCCGACTGCACGAGCTCGAGGCAGAGGCGGAGCTTGTTGGGCTCGATGTGCGCGAGCCCCGGCACGGCGCCCTTGAAGAGGAAGTCGGAGGTGAGCGTGCGGAGGATGTCGAGCGGCGTGACGCCCTCGACGGTGCGCACGTTGGGGTCGGCGTGGTGGTCGAGCAGCACGGCGACCATGTCCGGGCAGACCATCTCGGCGGCGACGTGGAGCGGCGTCTTCCCGGCGGGGCCGGCGGGGTGGTTGACGTCGGCGGCGCCGAGCTCCAGCAGCGCCTTGACCACCTCCCGGCTGCAGTTCTCCACGGCGTAGTGCAGCGCGAGCGCCTCGTCCAGGTTGAGCCCTTCGCCCATGACCATGAGCTTGACGAGCTCGACGTCGGAGGAGTCGAGCGCGCGGCGCATGCGGCGGATCTTGTGGTGGTCGTCCATGTCGGCCGCGGACGAGGCCTCCATGCCGCCCGCCGCCGCGTGGTGCGGGTGGTGGTGCGCGAGGAACGGCGAGCGGCGAGACAGCGAGGACTTGAGGCGGAGCTCGTCGATCTTGGCCACCACGTCGATGGGGAGGTGCTTTGCCAGCACCTCCGGGGGAAGCCCGGACTTGGCGACGAGGTGGGAGCACGTGGTCCACAGCTGGTGCAGGTCCTGCTTCCGCGACGCCATGAGCACCTTCATCACGTCCTCGATCGACGCCTTCTCCACCATGCCGGCCAGCTGCTTCTGCAACAACGGAACCAATGCAATTCTTCATCAGTCAGTCTGTGTGTATAAGCTTGCTCGCTTTCACTGTGAGTCAACTCACTGCTTGACTGCTGGTAAGTAGCAGCGCATTGCAAAAGCACACAGCATGCGGTGCGGTGGCAATGGCATATAAAGGGGAGAGTGCGAGACGAGACGAGAGGAATCCCTCCTTCCCTCAGATAAGCATCAGCATATATAGCGAGTGTGAGTGGATTGGCCCTGTGCATAAAATATAGAGAAGGGGTGCAACAGTATGGGAGCATCATGGTGCTGATTGGGGGAGCAAAGTTTTTGGGGGAAATCAAAGGAGGAGAGGCAATTAAACAACTATGACTAGGTATTGGAGAGACCCAGCCAACCCAGCATGACGAAACCCTAGTCAGAAATTGCAAATCACAAATCAGGGGAAAACTAAAAGTTACTAGGTGTCGTTTTTTTTTTCTTTCCAGCTGACAGCAGGATCGATGTGCTAGCAAATTGCACAGGCAGGCTTGCAGTTGCACTGCACGACGGAAAGGCAAAGCCAACCTCTATCGATCCGTGCTGCTTGCGCTGCAACAGTGCTGTGCGTGGGCTGTGGGCGCGGCCATAAAAGAGAAGTGCCGCAGCAATGGCGTTTCGGATGCCGTAGAGAGAGAGAAGTAAAAGAAGACAGATGGCTCCTCTCCTACAGTGGTGGAAAGATAAAGAGAGATCACCGTGCAACGCAACGAACCCTAAGAGCGAAAGGAGAAAGCGCCGCAGCAGCAGGCCGACGGACAGACGGACGAATCAACGGACGGACAGAAATATGGATGGATGATGGATGGACAAAGAGAGGAATTGAAAGAAGAAAGCACAGGAACGCACGCGTGCGCAGGGCGGCGACGGCGACCATGGCCGACCACTGCGGCAGCGGCACTGCCTGGTGCCTGCTGCTGCCCCGACTCATCATCCTTCACTTCATTTAAAAAGGGCGGACGGGGGAAGCAGGAGCGGGTACAGAGATCAAATCAATGCCGCTGCAGAATGCTCAGCAATCCCAACACAACCAATCCACACTCCCATCTTGATCTCCACAATCCTCAATTCCCTCGAGCAGCAGAACAACGCGAAAAAAATAAATTGGAAGCAAGCAACAAACCGATGGCGTTGTTTTTTTTTTATCTCCCGCTTTCTCTATTTTGATTAATTAAGTAATAATTATTATCTTTCGACCGATGTCGGAGGAAGACGATGAACAGGAGCATCGGCAATGGAGAAGAAATCGAAACCAGAAAGTCAAGAATTGCAGTTGGAAGGGAGGGAGATAGATGCTCGAATTGGCTACATACCTGGGTGAGGAGCGCGAGCTCCTCGACGCCGAAGGAGCGTGCGGCGGCGAGGGTGTCGAGCGCGAGGTCGACGGCGGCGGCGCAGTGCGTGTGCCAGCACGCGCGCTCGCCGCAACCCGGGCGGGGCTCCCCCTTCTGCGGCACCAGGGACACCTGGCCGCTGTAGAGGAACTGCAGCAGCAGCAGGAACACCTCGTAGCTGACGGAGTTCACGGGTATGACGGCGCCCGGCGCGGCCGCAGCGGCCCCCGCGCCGCCACCGCCGCGAGGCGAGGAGGAGGACGACGCGCCGCCGGACGGGGAGCGCGGGCTGAGGTGGTCCAGGAGTAACGCGCCTGGCGCGGCGGCGGCCTGCTGGTCGGCAGCGGCGGCGCCGCAGAAGAACTTGCGGAAGAAGAGGCTGCGCGCAGCCAGGATGCAGCGGTGCGCGTGCACCAGGCGGCCCTCCACGTTGAACGTGACGTCGCTGAAGGCCTGCCCGTTGATGAGCAGGTTCAGGTAGTCCATGGACAGCGACTTGAGCGTGTCCTCCATTGCCGCCCGGGGGCTGCTCGAGTCGGGTCGATCTCCGTGCTCCGATCGATCCGGCCTTGAGCAGTTCAGCTTGAGTCGCTCGATGCTGGCTAGTGAGTGCTACTGCTACTAGCTAGCGTGGCGGCGGGGCTTCGGAATTGGGTGGATGGATTTCCTCAGAGAGAGGAGGTGGAGTGGAGAGGCGGGCGAGCTGAGGGGGACCAGCACGGACGGAGATCGCTTTGGTGCTTGGGCGACTGAGCCTGCTGGCGGTTGGCGGCTGCCTGGGAGAGAGAGTCAGGGGGGAACTGGAAGCGGTTGCAGCTGCTGCTGCTTTCTTGGGCTCAGCCTCAGCTGCGCTCCTGCTTCTGCAGCTGCTGCTCAAACTCCAGCCGCCGCCTGGGCTGGTGCTGCATCCTCCTCCCGATCTCTTTTCATCATTTCTTCTCTGTCACCACCACTTCCTCTCCTCTCGTCCCCTCCTCCGATCCCTTGGCTTCTGCTTCTTCACTACTGCAGAACAGCAGTGTGGCTCTCCCTCTCTCTCGCCTTTCTCCCTCTCGAGTTATTGTCCCCTCCTTTTTCTGCCTCTTTTCCCCCTTCCCTCTCTCGCCGACTCTCTCTAGAGAAAGGAAGAGAGAAGGTTGAGGACGAGAGGTGGACTGGGGGCTGGCTACTGTTACTGTATGTGGCACAGCCCAGGCCGATGGAGATTTTTTTTGTAGTGGAGGGGAAGGGAGGGGAGGCTGTCTCGCAGTGAGGGGTTCGCGCCGGTGTATGTATATCGGGGACGGGGAAGAGGGGGCAATGCTGGTGGCTGTCCTGCCCGCCTGGGGGCATAAATAATTGGTGCTTTCTCTGCTATGGACAACTATGGACTGTGCTGCCCTGCGTTTAAAATATGTTGTTATATACGTACAATATAATTTAAAATATGTTTAAAAGATGTTGTTATATATATAATGCATGTAAGAAGAGATTGAGATTATAACTCATATATTGAGACTAATTAATCTATCATTAGTAAAAGTGTTACCATAGTACTTTAGTGTAAAAAATAGAATAATTAGACTCATAATGGGTAAACTGTACAATTAGTTTTTTATTTTATCTATATTAATACTTCATGCAAGTGTCATAAAATTCGATGTGACAGGTGAAAAGCTTTTGAAGGATAAACTAAGCAAGTACCATGACACACAAGTTGAAACCAAACATTTGGAGTATTCTCTCTTGATTCCAAATTGTAAGTACTTTAACCTGTTTAGATACATAGTTTTTAGTTTTTACTATATATTTAGATATATATTCTTTTTACGGTATGTTTAGAATATTATTACATATATAATATACAGTAAAAAATATTATTATTATAACTTAAAAAGTTGAAACCACGTGCAATTTGTAATGGAGAGAGAGCACACTATGTGTCTACAGTTCACCAGGGCCCTTGGAAATATTAATTCTCAGTGGACATAGCGTGTGATGGAAATTAAGAGAGTTCTTTGCTTTGACAATTTGACCTGTAAATTAAATGCCATAAATCAACTGGTCTGTGATTGATGAATAATTATCTGCTCATCCTGGCCCCGGCCCGGGCCCGGCCCTGCATGGTTAATTTTCTTCTTGGCTTTTGATGCAAATCAGACCAAGCTTCTCCTTGAAGGCGTGTTTTCCAATTGATTATGCCTATGTCTATTAAATGTTCTGCCGCAGGGAACAGCCATGTCGTGAGACTACTGGTCGGTTTGCAGTACAGTACTATTTCAAACTTTTCTGCGTGCAAATTTATTTATTTGCTAAATGCATCAGCCGCATATGTATATATACTAGAGGCGGACAGTCATGCTTAGCTTGATTAGATGAATCAATAAGTAGACTAGCATACATACATACCCCTATATACGTATAAATACTAAAGTAAATTACACTCATCGTACAACAACTATCTATGTAGGTGCATGTTAATCCAATATCTTGTATTTTATCCAATTTAATGCAGAAACTATTTAGGTGGATGCATATTAGTATAACGTCTTCTAATTTATTTAATTTAATACGAGAACTTGACTCATTGGTGCATATACGGTCCAAGCATCGTAATGATGTGTCTTTGTACACTCTTAG
Organism: Bothriochloa decipiens; assembly: GCA_023333625.1. Lineage (NCBI taxonomy): Eukaryota > Viridiplantae > Streptophyta > Magnoliopsida > Poales > Poaceae > Bothriochloa > Bothriochloa decipiens. The sequence continues at coordinate 60,177,195 of CM041634.1, forward strand.
TAAGTGTCACTGGAAGATACACTCTAACACATTCATATCATCCAATACTCCTTCAATACTCCTCGTTTACTATATTATAATACTATTTATAAATTTGGCATAATATAAAAGGTTACTCTAAATTCTATTTTCAATTGTAGTTTAGTAAGATTAAAGGAAACCAAGTGCTTACTACCTATCCTTTCGAAACTTTTGTGGGAGTCTGCGGAACCTTTGCAATTGTTAATCCACTTAGTTAAGTTTTAAGTTTTTAATAGATTTTTTCACCTTCCCTTTAGGCTTTTTTCTGAGCCATTCCATGTGCAACTGTTGTATTGTCTTCTTTTTTTCTACTACATCGTTTTTATTTGCCAATTACATCCTTTTAACGAAGGTGGCCTTTTCTTTTTCTTTTTCTTCTTCTTCTTTTTTATTTCTTTTTTCTTAGGTTGGTAAACTGACACAAGAATTTTATTTTTTTGGTTATAACTAAAACAAAAAAAATAAAAATACAAATTTTGTCGATTCTCGTTTTTGAAAAGAACCTATTAGTCCCTAATTCTTATGCGGTGAACAACCCATGTATCAAGTTTAGCAAACCATGAATGATCAAGGGTATAGGGATGAAAGCTGATAAAATAAAAATAATATTATATATAGTATAGAAAGAAATGATCGGGTTGATATTTTCAATATTTATAAAATCAACGGGACCTTTTATATTCAGCCACATTTATAAATGATATCATATATGGTAAACGATTCAAGTTGAGTGGTGTGTTAGAGTATAAAAAGACATATTGTTATAATACTTAGGCCGTATATGCACTAATGAGCCAAGTTCTCGCTTGAAATTAAATAGATTTGAAGATATTCGACCAACATGTATCCATCTAAATAGTTGTTGTATTAATTTAAGAAAATTATAAGATACTGGATTAACATGCACCCATATAGATAGTTATTGTATGGTGAGTTCAATTTCCTCTAGATACTATATATCTGCTTGGCTCAAGCTACGACACACATGCATATATATTGCGTGCCGCTATTGTATTGCAGAAACTGGGAAGCCGGCGTTAACACGTTAATATTTATGTTAGTATATTGCTAACTGGTGGGTGACACATCACAACTTCTAACTATCAAAAATTAATTTTTGTTTTTTCTTATGGAGATAAGACCAAATAGACTCCCGTTGGGGCGTAACCCTCTTAGCGACGCGTCATGCCGGATCCCGGGTCTGGTGACAAATGAGCAAGGGCTGGGTCGTCACCCCCGTGACGCGCCGTGTCGTGATTTGGGCACGGTGTCAAGAGAGCAAGGATCGGGACATCGCATCCTTAGTGGCGCGCCACATCGGCGCCCGGGTGTGGTGAAAAATGAGCAAGGGTCTTCGCATCAGTGACGGGTGCAAAGGGTAAGGAAGCTAGTCGAACCCACTAGGATTCGTATAGGTAGCTGGAACGTAGGGTCCCTCACGGGTAAGTTAAGAGAGTTAGTTGATACAGCGGTTAGGAGGCGAGTAAATATCTTGTGTGTCCAAGAGACTAAATGGAAGGGGCAGAAGGCGAAGGAGGTGGACAACACCGGCTTCAAGCTTTGGTACACAGGGACATCTTTCAATAGAAATGGAGTAGGAGTTTTGATTGATAAGAGCCTTAAGGATGGTGTGGTGGAGGTGAGAAGATAAGGGGATAGGATCATCTTAGTTAAGCTCGTCATTAGCGATATGGTCTTAAACGTAATTAGTGCGTATGCCCCCCAAGTAGGCCAGGATGAGAGCGCTAAAAGGCTTTTCTGGGAAGATTTAGATGGCTTGGTTAGAGCTGTACCAAATAGCGAGAAGCTCTTTATAGGAGGGGATCTTAATGGTCATGTAGGTACGTCAAGGGTAGGTTATGAGGCAGTTCATGGAGGTTTCGGTTTTGGCAGTAGGAACCAGGAAGGAGAGGAAGTCTTAGACTTTGCTATAGCCTTTGATCTCATGTTAGCCAACACTTTCTTTAGGAAGAAGCAGTCTCATTTAGTGACCTTTAGTAGTGGCCATCACTCTAGCCAGATCGACTTTGTCCTTACAAGGAGGAGGGATAAACGGGCATGCTTCGATTGTAAGGTGTTACCTGAAGAGTGCGTAGTATCTCAACACAAGTTGTTGGTGGCTGATTTTCGCTTTCTAGTGCAAGCCTGTAGGGTTAAACAACCTAAGATTGCAAGAACAAAGTGGTGGAAATTAGAAGGTGAGACAGCAAAGGTCTTCAAGGAAAGAGTTATTGAAGAGGGCCCTTGGCAGGATGAAGGGGATGCAAACGACATGTGGGAGAAGATGGCAACTTGCGTTAGAAAGGTTGCTTCAGAGGTGCTTGGAGTGACCAAAGGGGGTAGAGGCGATTCAAAAGACACTTGGTGGTGGAATGAAGATGTGCAAAAGACTATTATGGAAAAGAAGGAATGCTATAAGCGCTTGTACCATGACAGGTGTGCCGACAACATAGAGAAGTACAAGGTGGCAAAGAAGGCTGCAAAACGAGCAGTGAGTGAAGCAAAGGGACAGGCATACGAGGGTCTATACCAACGTTTGAGTACGAAGGAAGGAGAGAAGGACATCTATAGGATGGCTAGGGCTCGTGATAGGAAGACAAGAGACTTCAACCAAGTCAAGTGCATTAAAGATGAGAGGGAGCAGCTCTTGGTGAAGGAGGATGAGATTAGACATAGATGGCGAGAGTACTTCGATAAGCTTTTCAATGGTTAGAGTGAGAACACCACCGTCCAGTTGGACGACTCGTTTGATGACACCAATAGGCGCTTCGTGCGGCGGATCCAAGAATCGGAGATCAGAGAAGCCCTAAAAAGGATGAAAGGGGGTAAAGCAATAGGCCCTGATGGTATTCCAATCAAGGTGTGGAGATGTCTTGGGGATATAGCTATAGTATGGCTAACCAAGGTGTTCAACAATATTTTCCGATCGAACAAGATGCCTGAGGAGTGGAGAAGAAGCATATTGGTACCAATCTACAAGAACAAGGGAGACATCCAAAGTTGTACTAATTATCGGGGAATCAAGTTGATGAGCCACACCATGAAGCTATGGGAGAGAGTCATAGAGCGTCGCTTGCAAGGAACAACGCGGATATCCATGAACCAATTTGATTTCATGCCTGGAAGGTCAACCATAGAAGCAATCTTCTTAATAAGACAAGTTATGGAGCGGTTTAGAGAACAGAAGAAGGACCTACACATGGTTTTTATTGATTTGGAGAAGGCTTACGACAAGATACCAAGGAATGTTATGTGGTGGACTTTGGACAAGCATAAAGTCCCAGCAAAGTATGTTACCCTCATCAAGGACATGTATAACAATGCTGTGACTAGTGTTCGAACAAATGATGGTAACACAGACTACTTCCCGATTAAGATTGGGCTTCATCAAGGGTCTGCCTTGAGCCCATATCTCTTTGCCTTAGTAATGAATGAGGTTACAAGGGACATCCAAGGGGATATCCCTTGGTGTATGTTGTTCGCCGATGATGTAGTGTTAGTTGATGAAAGCCGAGTGGGGGTAAATAGGAAACTAGAGTTATGGCGGTAGACCCTTGAGTCTAAAGGTTTAAGAGTAAGCAGAACTAAAACCGAATACATGAGATGCGACTTTGGCACTGCTACACAGGAGGAGGGAGACGTGAGTCTGGGAGGTCAAGTAGTGCCTAGGAAAGATACCTTTCGGTATCTGGGATCGATGCTACAGAGGGATGGAGATATTGATACGGACGTCAGCCATAGAATCCAAGCTGGGTGGATAAAGTGGCGCCAAGCTTCTGGTATTCTCTGTGACAAGAGGATACCATAAAAGCTAAAAGGCTAGTTTTATAGAACAGCGATTAGACCCGCTATGCTGTACGGAGCAGAATGCTGGCCCACAAAGAGAAGACATGTTCAACAACTGAGTGTTTTAGAAATGCGTATGTTGCGTTGGATTTGTGGTCACACGAGGATGGACCGAGTGCGGAATGATGATATTCGTGATCGCCTAGGGGTAGCACCTATCGAAGAGAAACTTGTCCAGCATCGGTTGAGGTGGTTTGGCCATGTCTAAAGGAGACCTCCAGAGGCACCAGTGCATTATGGAGTTCTAAGTCAAGATAATAATGTGAGGAGAGGCAGAGGAAGGCCAAAGTTGACATGGGAGGAGGCAATAAAAAGAGATTTGAAAGAATGGGATATACCTAGAGATCTGTGTCTGAATAGGAGTGCTTGAAAATTGGCTATCGACGTGCCTGAACCGTGACCGAGGGTGGTTTGTTGGGTCTCAAATTTAGCCTACCTCAACTTGCTTGGGACTGACAGGCTTGGTTGTTGGTTGTTGGTTGTTGGTTTGTTTTTTCTGGGTTCGTCTTTTTAGAAATAATAACAACAATAATCGTAACGTTGTTTGCTTGCACTGGATATATATTATAGTTTTTTTTAGCAAGTCAAATTACAGGGCAGAAATATATGGGCCAACAAGGGAGTGACCCCCTGCCAATAAAATGATTTGGTGATAATTGCGTCCCACCTAGCAGCAGCTTCCAAAAAAAAAAAAATGCACGCCTGCAAGCTTTCCAGTAACGTATCGGCCCAAGGCATTCCGTGCAACATGACAAGGAAGACAGCATCTGTTACCTTCAGAATTCCAGAATTCAGCTGATATAGGCGTGTATAATATGCACGTATGATGCAGGGATATAGTTATTTATACACATGCATGCACATACATAGGAGTAGTATAGAGGCAGCTATATATATACATATATATCGCCGATCATTCTTTCTGTTGACTAATTGGGCAACAAGATTCCTCATCATGTGTGTTTCTTAATCGCCCAAATGATTCCCAGACATTATTAGGTGATGATTAGGGAGCACATAAAGTATTAGGATGAGATCTTTGTTAATTACCTTTTGCATGGTTTTATATAGTAATAACGATTCATCACTTGCAAAAGCTACATATTGTTTATTATGTTGCCTTATTGACTTTTAGTTCTATCAGTTTCTTTTCTTTCTTTTTCTCCCCTTTCCATCCTTTCTGTCAGATTGGATGAGATAAGAAAAAAAAAAGGTACAGATAACGGTGTGGGTATATTCCTTGATCGCTACAATATATATAGTTCCAACACATTGTTCTTTACTGATAGAGATGGGGAAAAATAGCTGTGGAAACTCCCCCATCAATATATAGCAGCAAGTGGCAAGAGAATCATATATGGTTACTGATGATATTGAAACAAATTAATGAAGGTGTGGGGTCGCTACCTAGCTACAACGACGATGATGTCAAGTTGTAGTTAATCTATCTATTGAGCTGTCCCTCTATTCCACTCATGTTCATCCACAGACAATAATTTGCATTTTTCTACTTATTTTTTCAATTATTAAGTTGAGAATTTGAGTTAGATAAGCCTAAATGCCAAGTTCGATGCAGTGGCGCACGCAAGATGCAAATGTATCTTAGAGGAGAATCAATGGCTTCATGAATTAGTTAATTGGTAAAAACAAATACCTGAGTAACATAAGTAGGCTGTAATATGTTGTTTAGCATGCTACGCAACTCTACACTATGATGATATATGCTTAATAAGAGGCTAATTTATTCGCATTGCTTGTTGGAGTTAGTTGTAGGGTAGTTGTAAGCAGTTGGCCGGTTTATTTTAAGGAAATTTTAAGCAACAAATCTGGGCATAGATTCCACAGAGTATATAAAATGTGTCCTTTTCAAACCCATATGATTACTTCAGCAAACAACATGAAACTTCCAAGCATGTCTAAACTCTCACATGTGTCATTAGAAATATCCAAAGCTAGTTTCGGAACCGAATTGGGCTTCTTTTTATGTTGAGTAGTTGATTTATGACAAATATAATGTCTTAAAGTGGCTTGATATTTACTTATTATTATGCCCACCTAGCCCTATGATGTGGCTTGTTTATTGTGAAAAAAAATCTCGATAGTATACTATACAAGGTTGTGGCAGAACCTCCTAAATCATATGGCCTACACGCATGATTATTATCTAAACAGACTCTAAATAACCATGACTGTGTTTCATACGACTTAAAAAGTCTGTCGGGTAACTCCCGAATCGTCCACGATTCTCCGAGCAGGATCAATCATTGTAGAGAGATATTGTAGTATTACAACAGTTTGATATAAATAAAATACCACAGAGTAAAACAGCGGAAGACTTACAATAACATAAGTTTACAAACCTCTGAGTTTTAATTATTTACAACAATAGGTTTAGATTATACAACCCATAATAGTAGTGGAGCAGCACTAGGTTACAATAATAAACAAAAGCTCTGCCCAAGAGCTAAACACCTTACTCGTCATCGCTTTCCTCGACGACTGTCATGCAGCAGGATGCAAAACATTCCTGCCCATGAGGCTCACCTGCAACAAGGGTTTAACAAACCCTGAGTACAAAAGTACTCAACAAGATTGACCCGACGAAAAGAAAGGTAGAGACTCAAGAGATGCAGGCTAGATGGACAAGGTAAGGTCTGTAGGAGATAAGAAATTTTTTTTGCGAAAAAGCTTTACAGAAAGAGAAGTTGCTTGGGCTAACTCCCATTATCAACCAACTTCATTATTGATCCTTAATTTTTGTTCAAGTTGTTACTACGATGATGAACACCGATCGAGTCTTCTTCTCCGAGAAGCAACGACGATTCGAATCCATTTTTATACCCAGCTGGGACCTAGGTCACTGGAATACCGGAGACTTTAACTCCGATGCACCCCAGGTAACCGATATATCGGGATAACAACCGCAGCCGTATATCACCACATGGCACCCGTGAGCTCTACGGCCCAGCGTACCGAGATACATGAGAACTTAAACCCCACAGTAAAACACACTATGACACAGATGAGATCTCTAGCCCCACGCTAGGTCACTCCATGATATACACGGCTCCAACCATCCGTATACCACTTCATGCATGTGGATTTCTAAATTCTCGATATCACCAGTTCACCAACGGACGGGACCTAGGGCATCAACAGACAAGAACACTACAGAGGGACTCCATTCCCAGTGCAAGTTCGCCATCCGGACTCGATTTATTACTAAAATCAAGATTCCCACAGGAAAACCAATCTCATCTTTTTCATTCTTTTAACTTTGAACATTTAAAAAAATAAGCAGGGCTAAGCATTACTACTTATCTTCCCAAGCAGGTAACAAGGAATAAGGAAATAAGACAGGTAATGCAATTTGGTGGGTTTTCACTCAACTCCTATTACCTAATGCAACATATCATAGTTAAAGCGGTAAAACTTTTATAAATAGAATAGGGTTTAAATGCATCCGGGGCTTGCCTTGATATTTGGGGTAGAAGTTCTCAAACTCTGGATCAACTCCCGATTCTTGAATCTGCTCGTCCTTCGGATCTGGGCGATAACGTCAACTCTCCGTTAACGGAAACTATTCGATGATTAATATGCTTTAACATGATGGAATAGTAAACATGATGCTCGATGGATGCATAATCAGATTAAAGGCTTGAGTACAACTTTTCTTCACGATAAAGTTGCAAGCTAACAAAACTTCGCTTATAAAACTCATTAGGGTTAACTACGCCATTTAAGAGGTTAATTAAACACATAAAATAACGTTAATTAAGCCCTAATGACATGATTAATATAAGCGCAAATAATTAATTAAAGTGCCAAAGGTCATTAGGGTTAATGACCCAAGGTCATTAATCAATCCCAAAGTCAACCAAATCCTATAATGATTAAGTTAAACTAAAGGGGTTAATCAATTATTTAAAAGCATTAAATAAAGGCATAAAATTAAAGTTATCAAATTAAGCCCAAAATTTTATTTTAGAAAGCTCTTAGCTTAATTAGATGGCAAAACAAATTTCAGAATTAAAAGCCAATTATTTTATTTATTAAAAATCATGGAAGGTCCATTTTTCAATTAAAAGGGCTAATTTTAACATATGCAAAAAGTACTCAAATTTGGCATTTCATATTTTTCCTACACCATAAGGAACATTCATAAAAAATTTTAGAATTTTTGGAGCTATATGTGAATTACTATGATTTTTCAAAGAAAACAGCATTTAAATCATTTTCTGAAAATAGAAAAAAGAAAATCGGCATAGTACCCCCGCGCTGACCGACGGCGGCGCGGCGGTTGACCGTCGATTTCTCGCCGACGGCGAGGTCTCCGGCGACACGGTTTGCTCCTACGGGCTCATCTCGACACGGCGCGTCGATTGAGGTGGCTAACGGCGCGGCTAAGCGGCGGCGGCACCCACGCTGACGGCCATGGCGGCGCGGCGCTCCGATGGCAAGACGGCGTCACGGCAGTCTCCGGCGATGCGCTGCTCAAACCAAGGTGCGCATCAGGTGCAAGATGACACGGAGAACACGGTAGCGGGGTCAAAGGTAAAATATATTCACCTCCGGCGGCGGTAAACGACGGAGATGGCACGGCAGCTCGGCTTGCCGGCCGCGGAGAAGAAAGTGGTGTGCGGGTGGCTCAAGCGAGGAGAGCAAGCATGAACTGGCCCAAGATGATCGTGAGGACGTGGCGGAGCTAATGGCAAGCGCAATCGGACAGAGATGGAGCGTCGGCGGTGAATTTCAACGGCGGAGCGAGGTCGTCGGCGACGGCGGCGGGAAGAAGAAAGAAGAAGAACGGCGTCGGACGACCGGTATTTATAGCACGGAGTCGATGGATGGACTGGCGACATGAAGGCGATGAAGTTTCTCGCGTCCATGAGAGCTCTGGTGGTCGAGGAGGTGCGGCGGTGGTCGGCGGCGCGCGATGAGAAGCTGGCCATGGCGATCGCCGATAGGGTTAGGTACTGTTCGAGTTAATTACAGAAATACCATCCATTTTAAAATACAAATTACTTCAAAATTTATATAAGAACTTGAAAATCTCCAAAAATATCATTTGCATAACTTTTCAAGAGCTACACTTTTCCTTTAACTGGTATCCTCAAATTCTGTCTAGATTTTGAAATTTGAATTCAGATTTGAAAAGGGAATAAAACCCTAGAAACAAACATTTGAAATTACTTTTGATTTTTCAATAAAACTTGAAAATCTTCAAAACTATGAAATGTTTAAATTTCCAAACCAAACCTTTTTCATATACAAAATTTTCCAAAATTATGTATAGTTTTTGAATTATGGTTTTAAAATCAAAAGGGGATAAATGCTAGAAAATGTATTTTCAAATTAATTTGAAATTACTTTTGGAAACTTGAAAAACTTTATACACCAACTTTGTAGCTCTTGTCAAAATCTACAAACTATCTTTTTAGAGTATCCCTAAATTCCTTATAGATTTTGAACTACAGAAAAGGGGATAAAACTAGGTTTTGAAATAAAGGGTTTTTGAAATAGAATTTAAACTCAATTTGGTTTCTAACTTAATTGATTGGTTATTAGTGATCACAAATATCATCCAAGGGCATTTTTAGGTCATTGACCCAATGACACCCTTGGTTGACCAAGTTGACTTTTGAAAAACCTTTTATAGCATTTCCAATTGAATTTAAATTTGAATAGCCAGACTCAGAAATAAGCTTTGGAATCCAAATTTAATTTCAAATATGAAAATCATTTTTAGGGTTGGACTTAGACTTATACACTATGCTTGACACTAGTGTAAACACAATTTACATCTCAAGTACATAGAGTATAAACTAAGTATTTGCGATGACATTCGAAATTAGGGTTTTATTATTTCATGTGACCAAACATTATAGAAGCTCAATCAACCTATGAAATGTAAACTTGTTTTAGTTAATGCACATTAGGGTTGACTTAAACATGAATGCTTTGCAGTGCATATGATGACATGGCATGTTTTAGTTAATATAACACCAGAGGTGTTACAAAGTTCGGGTGCAATGTTGCTCGGCCTCGATTGGCCAAGGCCTTAAGTGGGAAGCCGAAGACCAAGGTTAAATAAGGGAGATGTGGCAGAACCTCCTAAATCATATAGCCCACACATAGGATTATTGTCTAAACAGACTCCAAATAACCATGAATGTGTTCCATACGACTTAAAAAGTCTGTCGGGTAAATCCCGAATTATCCACAATTCTTCGAGCAGGATCAATCGTTATAAAGAGGCATTGCAGTATTACAACAGTTTGATATAAATAATATACATCGGAGTAAAATAGCGGAAGACTTACAACAACATAAGTTTACAAACTTTTGAGTTTCAAATATTTACAACCATAAGTTTAAATTGTACAAACCATAATAGTAGTGGAGTAGCAGTAGATAACTTTATTACAATACCAAACGATAAGCTCTACCCAAGAGCTAAACATCCTACTCGTCGTCACTTTCCTTGACGACTGTCATGCAGCAGAACGCAAAGCACTCCTGCCCATGAGGCTCACCTGCAATAAGGGTTCAACAAACCCTGAGTACAAAAGTACTCAACAAGACTGACCCGACGAAAAAAAGATGTGAAGACTCAAGAAATGCAGGCTAGAGGGACAAGGTAAGGCCTGTAAGAGATAAGAAATTTTTGCGAAAAAGCTTAACAAAAAGTAAAGTTTGCTTTGATCTAGCTCCAATTACCAACTGTTGACAACGTTTTTTTGGCACGTGTCAATAAGGATCGGGAGACTGAGTTAAATCGGCAAGAGGGTGGTTTTTCTTCAACGTTGCTTCCAAGTTGCCGATGGATGGTTGCCGATGAAAGGCATGTTGATCTCGTACATTGCCGATGGAGCGGAAAAAGCTATTGCCGATAAGGTAGGCAGGAAGACTAGAAGGTTGTCGCCGATGCCAGGGATGTGCCGATGAAGAGATAACTCCATCATGACGGAAGCGGACAGAGGATCGGCGACACAGAGCTTACGATTTTCGTATTATAGTTTAAGTCCAACTCCTATACGAGTTTTATTTCTTTTTCTTAAAGAGATAGAGTTCGTATAAGGAATTAGGTTTATTTCTTCTATATTTGAGCTTTGCGTGTTAAAATAGGACTCTTCGATTAGCGAAGTATAAATATATGCCGAAGGGCATTGTAATAGACATCCAAGCATCAATAAACAAATCTACTTTTTATCGCAATTTACTTCTACCAGTACTTTACTTTTCGATGACTTCGTCAAATATTTTATTTTTCAACGAGTTCTTTCAAGAATCGATGGGCTGCATCAACTTGATCTCCGGTGACCTTGCAGGTTCTGCGTCTACCGAGCACGATTCAGACTTTGACTTCTGGGCGTATCGCTGTCATCTCGTCTGATCTGTTCAATAGTTATCGAATACATTCTGAGCCTTGACGTCCCGACGTATCGCTGTCGTCTCGTTCGGTTTTTATTCAAATTATCATCCTTGTCGATTAACAGGTCAAATCGACTGGCACGCTTCGGATATCGAATTTGGGTATTAGCCCGGTGTGTTTGCAGATAAGAATTTTGCATCAACACATCTTTTGGCACGCCCGGTGGGACCAAGTCAACAAATTTATCATGAAGAATCCTGCTGATATCAATCCAGAGAACATCATCGAGATATCAGAATCAGATCTTAAGGAGAATCAGAAGCTAGCCATGGAAAAAGCTATGGAAGATTGCAGGCAGCTTCGCTTGAAGTCTTTCAGCAAGAATAGGGGCGGAGAAGTCATCCAGAAGCAAGATCTGCCGTTGCCTCGGCAGGTAACCTTTGACTCCAACCCTGGTAAATTACAGGAGATGGTTAATTCTGCATTAAATCAAGCTTTGATCAACCACTCCACTGTGCTGTCTAATACTATTTACAATGCTGTTGTGCAAACATTAAGAGAAGGACAAGCACCAGGTTATGTCGGGCCGGCATATCATCAGCCGGGATCGGCATCTATCAGTACTCCATCGACAACTCTAGCCGTTGAGAGTGTGGAAGCGCCTACTCCTCTAGTTATATTAGGACCATCTATCATTGAAGCCACCCCGATAGGATCAGATCTAACGTCTCAGGAGAGGCCTAGTACTCAGCTGAACACAGATCTAGCGGCATCAGCAATGTCAGGCTCTTCAGTCCAACATAATCAGATTGCTGCTAATTGGTGGGGATACGGGATGCCTCCAGGTCCATCTACTGCCAACTCTGGACTACCTTAGGTGCATGATGTAGCAGGGAAGTGTCCAATGACATCGGCCACTCCAATTCGACCGATGACTCAAGTGTCACATTACTCGACTACACCTCCTGCTATACAGCCATTGTCAATAGGATTCCACACGCCTCCGCAACAGATATCTTATGCGAATCCATTGACTAATCCTCCACCAGTTCAACAGAGAGTTTCCACTGCATGACAGCCCATAGTGCCATTCGTATCTCAATCTGGGTTATCTGCAATTCAGGGCAATTATGCTAGCTATCATCCACCTATAAAAGAGCATCAATTGTCCGCAAGCTATCAGCCATCGGCAAGTCAGGTGCCGATGAGTTATAATCTTAATTGGTTAGGGCAAGCGCCAGTTCAGCAATCTGCTATCCAGCCAGGTTACCAGGCGCAGTATAATCCACAGGCAGCTTTCCAGGATCAAACATCGGCAAAACAGCCGATGAGCTTTGCTCCATGGAATGGTGCTGTGAATATGTCGATTCTTCCAAGCCAAGTACCACAAGGATATCCAGAAGCATATCAACCAGTGGCTCCAGTGGATATTCAGCCAGTGCATCGGCAAGATCAAGATGCACATTTAACTGATAAGATCGCAGAAGTGATGAAAGAGCAATTTGGGATTCAGCCCAAGATTAATACTTACTCTTATCAGACTCCGTACCCTCCAGCTTATGACTCAATTCCTTTCCCAAATCGGTAAAAGGTGCCAGATTTCACTAAGTTTTCTAGGTAGGATGAGACATCGACGATGGAGCACATCAACCGATTCATCATCCAGTGTGGAGAAGCTGCTAACAGGGATGAGCTGAGGGTTTGTTTATTCTCGTCTTCTTTGTCTGGATCAGCATTCACGTTGTTTATCTCATTGCCACCGAACTCTATTCTTATTTGGGCCAATCTAGAAAGACAATTCCATGAATACTTCTTTGCTGGTGTCCATGAAAAGAAGCTTACCGATTTGATGAAATTGAGACAACGAAGCGACGAATCGGTGGAGAGTTTTGTGCAAAGGGTACGAGACATGAAGAACAGGTGCTACAGCCTAGTGCTTGATGATCGCCAGTTAGCTGACTTGGCTTTTCAGGGTCTGTTGCCGCATCTCAGGGACAAGTACGATTCTCAGGAGTTTGAAAGTCTTAGTCATATTGTGCAGAGGATCTCTGATCAAAATTGTGGCAGAACCTTCTAAATCATATGGCCCACATGCATGATTATTGTCTAAACAAACTCCAAATAACCATGATTGTGTTCCATATGACTTAAAAAGTCTGTCGGGTAAATCCCGAATCATTCATGATTCTCCGAGCAGGATCAATCATTGTAGAGAGACATTGCAGTATTACAACAGTTTGATATCAATAATATACATCAGAGTAAAACAGCGAAAGACTTACAATAACATAAGTTTACAAACTCTTGAGTTTCAAATATTTACAACCATAAGTTTAGATTATACAAACCATAATAGTAGTGGGGTAGCAGTAGATAACTTTATTACAAGACCAAATGAAAAGCTCTGCCCACAAGCTAAACACCTTACTCGTCGTTGCTTTCCTCGACGACTGTCATGCAGCAGGATGCGAAGCACTCCTGCCCATGAGGCTCACCTGCAACAAGGGTTTAACAAACCCTGAGTACAAAAGTACTCAACAAGACTGACCTGACGAAAAAGAGGGGTGGAGACTTAAGAAATGCAGGCTAGAGGGACAAGGTAAGGCTTGTAAGAGATAAGAAATTTTGCGAAAAAGATTAACATAAAGTAAAGTTTGTTTGGACTAGCTCCAATTATCAACCAACTTCATTATTAAACCTTAATCTTTGTTCAAGTTGTTACTACGATGATGAACACCGATCGAGTCTTCTTCTCCGAGAAGCAACGGTGATTCGAATCCATTTTCATACCCAGCTGGGACCTAGGTCACTGGAATACCGGAGACTTTAACTCTGATGCACCCCAGATGAACCGATATACCGGGATAACAACCGCAGCCATATATCACCACATGATACACATGAGCTCTTTGGCCCAGCGTACCGAGATACGTGGGAACTTAAACCCACAGTAAAACACACTATGTCACAGATGGGATCTCTGGCCCCACGCTAGGTCACTCCATGATATACACGACTCCAACCATCCGTATATCACTTCATGCATCTGGATTTCTAAATTCTCGATATCACCAGTTCACCAACGGACGGGACCTAGGGCATCAACAGACGGAAACACTACAGAGGGACTCCATTCCCAGCGCAAGTTCACCGTCCGGACTCGATTTATTACTATCATCAAGATTCCAACAAAGAAAACCAAACTCATCTTTTTCATTCTTTTACCTTTGAATAATTAATTAAATAAGCAGGGCTAAGCATTACTACTTATCTTCCCAAACAGGTAATAAGGAATAAGAAAATAAGACAGGTAATGCAATTGGGTGGGTTTTCACTCAACTCCTATCACTTAATGCATCATATCATAGCTAAAGCGGTAAAACTTTTATAAATAGAACAGGGTTTAAATGCATCCGGGGCTTGCCTTGATGTTCGGGGTAGACGGTCTCAAACTCTGTATCAACTCCCGATTCTTGAATCTGCTCGTCCTTCGGATCTGGACGACAACGTTAGCTCTCCGTTAACGGAAGCTATTCGATAATTAATATGCTTTTACATGATGGAATAGTAAACATGATGCTCGATGGATGCATGATCAGGTTAAGGGATCGAGTATAACTTTTCTTCACGATAAAATTGCAAGCTAACAAAACTTCGCTTATAAAACTCATTAGGGTTAACTACGCCATTTAAGAAATTAATTAAACACAAAAAATAACGTTAATTAAGCCCTAATGACATGATTAAGGTAAGCGCAAACAATTAATTAAAGTGCCAAAGGTCATTAGGGTTAATGACCCAAGGTCATCAATCAATCCCAAAGTCAAACAAATCCTATAATGATTAAACTTAACTAAAGGGATTAATTAATTATTTAAAAGCATTAAATAAATGCATAAAAATTAAAATTATCAAATTAAGCCCAAAACTTTATTTTAGAAAGCTCTTAGCCTAATTAGATGGCAAAATAAATTTCAGAATTAAAATCCAATTATTTTATTTATTAGAAATCATGGAAGGTCCATTTTTTAATTAAAAGGGCTAATTTTAACATATACAAAAAGTACTCAAATTTGACATTTCATATTTTTCCTAGGTAGATGACATCATAAAGAACACTCACAAAACTTTTTAGAATTTTTAGAGCTATATATGAATTACTATGATTTTTCAAAGAAAATAGCATTTAAATCATTTTTTGAAAATAGAAAAAGAAAATCGGCACAGTACTCCCGCGCTGACCGACGGCCCGCCGGAGGTTGACCGGCGATTACTCGCCGTCGGCGAGGTCTCCGGCGACCGGACTTGGTCCACTGGACTTAGCTTGGCACGGGGAGTCAAACAAGGTAGCTAATAGTGTGGCGGAGCGGCGGCGGCACCCACGCCAGCGGCCATGGCGGCGCGATGGAGCTAGGGCGCGGCGGCGTCGCTCACCGGAGCGGTTTCCGACGACGGCGACCACACGGACATGCGCAGCGCACTCAGGCGATCTCATTTGGCAACTAAATGGCACCGTCCCCTGGTCTCTGGGCAAAGCGGCAACGCGCGCGGCGGAGCGGCATGGCCGTGCCGGCGGCGAGCCACGGTGACCAACGGCTACGACACGGCAAGGACGAAATTGATGACATAGACAGATGCAGGAGCTCACCATGGCGCTGATGCACACACTAATGGAGGCTCGGAGCGGCTGGGTCGAGCTGCGGACATCGGCGGTGATGGCGGTGGCGGCACTTCGATGGCAAGGTCGGCGTCACCGGCGTTCCTGTGCACCATCCAGCCGGCCAAGAAGCGCATGAGAGGCAGAACAGCATGGAGAACACGATTGCGGGGTTAAAGGTAATATATATTCACCCTGTGCGGCGGATGACGGCGAAAGAGCTCGCGGCGGCGCGGTGACCGGCCGCGAAGAAGATGACGGCGTGCGGGCAGCTCGGGAGAGGAGAGCAAGCACGAACTGGCCCAAAACGACCGTGAGGAGGTGGCGAAGCTATTGGCAAGAGCAATCGAACAGAGATGGAATGACGGCAGTGAATTTGAGCGGTGGAGCGAGGTCGTCGGCGGTGGCGGCAGGAGGAAGAAGTAGAACTCGGCCACGGCGACGGTATTTATAGGGCGGAGGCGACGTCTGGACTGGCGACACGAAGACGACGAACCTTCGTGCGTCCAGGAGTGCACTGGCAGTCAAGGAGGTGCGACGGTGGACGGCGACGCGCATTGAGAAGCCGGCGATCGCGGCCGACGATAGGTTTCGGTACTGTTCGAGAAAATTATAGAATTGCCATCCGTTTAAAAATACAAATTACTCCAAAATTTATATAAGAACTTGAAAATCTCCAAAAATATCATTTGGATAAATTTTCAAGAGCTACACTTTTCCTTTAACTAGCATCCTCAAATTCTATATAGATTTTGAAATTTGAGTTTAAATTCAAAAAGGGGATAAAACCCTTGAAACAAATATTTGAAATTACTTTTGATTTTTCAATAAAACTTGAAAATCTTAAAAACTATAAAATGTTTATATTTCCAAAACAAACCTTTTCATATACAAAGTTTTCCAAAAATTATGCATAATTTTTGAATTATGGTTTTAAAATCAAAAGAGGACAAATGCTGGAAAACTGTATTTCCAAATTCATTTGAAATTTCTTTTGGAAACTTGAAAAACTTTATATACCAACTTTGTAGCTCTTGTTAAGATATACAAACTATATTTTTAGAGTATCTCCAAATTATTTATAGATTTTGAATTAGAGAAAAGGGGGTAAAACTAAGTTTTGGAATAAAGGGTTTTTGAAATAGAATTCAAACTTGATTTGGTTTCTAACTTAATTGTTGGTTATTAGTGATCACAAACATCATCCAAGGACATTTTTAGGTCATTGACCCAATGACACCCTTGGTTGACCAAGTTGACTTTTGAAAAACCTTTTATAGCATTTCTAATTTGAATTTAAATTTGAATTGCCAGACATGGAAGTAAGCTTTGGAATCCAAATTCAACTTCAAATATGGAAATCATTTTTAGGGTTGGACTTAGACTTATACACCATGCTTGACACTAGTGTAAACACAGTTTACACCTCAAGTACATAGAGTATAAACTAAGCATTTGCGATGACATTCGAAAATTGGGTTTTATTATTTCATATGACAAAACATCCCAGAAACACAATCAACCTATGAAATGTAAACTTGTTTTAGTTAATGCACATTAAGATTGACTTAAACATGAATGCTTTATAGTGCATATGATGACATGGCATGTTTTAGTTAATATAACACCAGAGGTGTTACAAAAATGCTCGAGCTCCAGAACCTAGGAAG
Organism: Bothriochloa decipiens; assembly: GCA_023333625.1. Taxonomy (NCBI): domain Eukaryota; kingdom Viridiplantae; phylum Streptophyta; class Magnoliopsida; order Poales; family Poaceae; genus Bothriochloa; species Bothriochloa decipiens. Next base: position 60,194,764 of record CM041634.1, read on the forward strand.
AGTTGGAACAAGAAGGTGTCCTTTGTAGAAGAGACAGAGGAGTCAGATTTAGATGAAGAACCAACTATCGGCCTGGCTGAGTGGGTAAAGGGAAAGAAGCCGATTTCTTGTCCTTTCGGTCAAAAGGAGCCAGAGAAGTTCACATTTGATATCACGAAGGCCGATAAAATATTTGATCTGCTGCTTCAAGAGGGCCAAATCAAGCTGTCACCAAATCATGTGATTCCATCGGCAGATGAGATGAAGAAGATGAGGTATTGCAAGTTTCATAATGCAACTTCGCACAGTACCAATGACTGTAAAGTTTTCAGGCAGCAGTTGCAATCGGCAATTGAATCTGGGAGAATCAAATTCGATAACTCTAAAGCTCAGAGGCCGATGAAGATTGATCAACATCCTTTCCCTGCAAACATGGTGGATGCCGTAAGCAAGACCAAACTGTTGACATCGGCAAGCGCTAAGAGGAGAGCATCAGTAGATCCTAGACACCAAGTAACTGCTGATGACTTGAAGGGGAAAGAAGTAGTAAAAGAAAGCAGTAGTTCAAGAAGGCCTCCTAGACTTGTTCCATACAGAATTTCAGGTGGCTGCTATTGACATCGGCAAGAGAAGTTGCGTCGAGAAGAATGGCGTCGGAATGAAGATCATTGGAGATGCCCTTTCTTCATCTACTGCTGGGAAGAAGGCATTAAATTGCCTACGGTTGATAGCTGCCCCGAGTGCAATGGTTATGATCGAGCCGATCGGACAAAAAGAAGACCGTATTATGGTAATCAGGGCAAATACATCAATGAGCCGATCAGGGGAAGAGCATCGGTACATGATCGGCTGGGGGGCAGAACCAGTGTACATGAAAGGCTAGGCAGGCATAACGACTGTTTGCCGATGAACCGAGAGGAGCTCGAGGAGATGGCCAATGCGAGAGTTCCTGATGAGGTGATTCTTTGCAGAGACTCCAATATAAACTGCCCAGGTTCAGGTACGAAACTGTATCAGCCCGTTTGGAAAATGAGACTTCCTCCATGGTGCCCTGAAGGTCTGACCAAAACTCAGAAGAGGAAGATGCAACGGGAGCGCAAAGAAGAAAACCCCCGTGGGGCAAAGTCTCAAGTGTGGCAGTCGAAGCATAAAGGTGGAAGTCTATCGGCAGATATCAACATGGTTTTCATGTTGCCGATGGAATTTTGGGCACTTGCCGATGAGGAGGGAGAGCGAGTTCTTTCAGAACAAGTGGCTCAGCTGATCTTGGATCCAATGATGGCCGTCTTTGAGAAGCCTACCGACGATGAGAGACAGCATCTCAAAGCTTTATTCGTCAAGGGCAGAGTTGATGGGCAGCCAGTGTCAAAAATACTCATAGATGGAGGAGCTGTGATTAACATCATGCCATATGCTGTGTTTCGGAGGCTTGGAAAAGGAGATCAAGATCTAGCCAAGACGGACATGAAGCTCAAGGACTTTGAAGGGAACATATCACCGGTCAAGGGAGCACTATGCACCGAGTTGACCATCGGCAGCAAAACATTGCCGACCACGTTCTTTGTCATCGGTGGTAAAGGTGCTTACAATTTACTATTAGGATGGGATTGGATTCATGCCAATTGCTACGTTCCCTCTACAATGCACCAATGCCTCATGTAGTGCGTTGAAGATAAACTACTTGTTCAAAAAAGGGTATATCGGCACTACGTTAATGTAAAGTTTTACAAGTTGCCGATGCATTACTTTGCCGATGAGGAAGAAGGTTTACAAGTTCAATAATGAACGGATGGTTGATATCGCACGCAGGCGAATTTTTTCGGCTTCCTCCAGTGTCTTTGCATCTTCATCGGCATTACCTTCAACTGACTTGATTTTCTTCTTAAGCGCCAGCGTCTTGAGGGCTTGATTGTCCCTTTCTTGCTGGAGAGTTTTGATAGCTTCGGGCATTTGGGCCTTATCCTGATTTGCTGCATCCAAGGCTTCTTTGATTTGTCTCAGCTCCACTAGCAAGGCTTCTCTTTTTGCCGATAGTTGAGCAATCATTTCTTCCAAATCTGCACGGGAGGCTTCTAGTTTACCGATGTCTTTGTGTTTGTCATCGGCAAATTGCTTGTGCTTCATCATGTCCTCCTGGAGTTTTGCCTGAGTGGCTCTATCGGCAATTCGCTGGGCAGCCCTCTGGTACTAAAGTTGTCGACTCTCCAGATGAGCAGCTTGAAAGAGAGCTTCCTCGACATCGGCAGGAATCTGGCTTCGAATTGTTTTGAAGGCTGCTCTTGTAGAATCAGAGTCTTGGATCAGTGAGGAGGTTTCTTGTTGCAGCAGGGATAATAGCATCTCTAGCTTTGACTTGGTTTCAGATGATAGAACTTCAAGGGCTGGAGTGGAGCTTTCTTCAGGCTCTTCATTATCGGGAATAACCCCACTGATAGAAAAGGAGAATAGGCTGTCGGGGGAATCTTGCTCCTAAAAGAGAAAAGTGACGTCAGCAGAAGCTTTTAAGTATCAAAGATTAGCTAAGGAAGTTAACTTACTTGTTTCAAGGCAATCTCTCACCTTTGGCTTGGAGAAGCAACCTCGAGTACCATTACCGATGGCATTTCCTGTGTTGGTACCTCGATCGGCTGCTGCTGCGATACCGGTGCCGATGAAGATCCTTGTACGGGTATGATTGCCGATAGAAGAGTAGTTGCCGATGGAGAAGTCTGCACAGGTGCATCAGGCGATGTCGGGCGAAGCGAGGATGCTGATGGTGAAATTGGAGCTTGTGTAAGTCTCGTCCGCTTTGACTGAGACTCGTCGTCCGATGAAGCCTTACGCTTGTGCTGTAAAATATCGGCATCGGATGGCTGGGGGGCATCAGAAATAGATGGTTGGAGTGTCTGCGCACTCGGAGCAGTTGCCGATGCGATTACTTGGTGCTGTGAAAGAAACAGATGAGTAAAAGTGCCAATCCAATAATCAAATTTTAAATAAAGAATACCTCTGGAGAATCATCAAGGATGACGAGGCATGGCGATGAAGGTGCTGCAGGTGGAGATGAAGGGCGAGTTACCGATGAAGATTCGATTGGTGTAGAACTCGCGCCCTGAAATGTGAGATCGGTAAATCACAGCAATCGGCATCTGCAAAAGAAAGTAAGGTGATTACCTGAGATGTCTGTGCCAAAGATGCGGCCGATTTGGTGCTCTTCTTGGAACGACCACGGCCTATCAGAGCGTCTAGCAAAGGAGCTTTGTGGCCGATGATGGATACTGGGGAGATCGGCTGCAGCTGTATGACCTTGCCGCTCTTACTCAGTGTTGGAACTAGGTCATCGACCTGTTAAAAAAGTTAGTTGCCGATGGATTAAAGGGAAGTTGAAAGAAGTGCAGATAGTTAGACTTACCGCATCGGTAGGGGTGGCGTGATCGGGACCAATGAGATTCCAGTAAAGGTGAGGAGATGCAAAGAATAGCTGCTCTTTCCATTCTTGCCACCATAATCTGAAAGACTCGGTGACGAAGGAAGCCGGTGCCCAATCGGTCAGATCAACATGAGAGGTATCAACATCAGGAAGGAGAGTAACAATCTTGTACCAATCCATGCGGTTCGTGATGGTCTCTCTTGGTTTAATCACATCGGCAAAACAGAGGTTGATGGGCAGTTGTCCAAAGGCTAATTATCTTGCCGCTGCCGATGGATAATAGAACTCATATGTGGGGTTGACGTTCTTCCCACTACCAAATATGTTGACCGAGATGGCGCGAGGGGTGATTATTGCACTAAGAATGTCAGCATCTTTATTCAAAGCCTCATCGGTAAGGTTAAAGGAAAGAGGGAATCTTGCTTCTTCATCAACATACGGGACCCAGGCCCGAAGCTCAGAAGGGATGTCTATGTAGAGTCTGTGGAAGAGATTACCGATTTGAGCTCTGTTTGCTTTCGCCCCTGGTAATACTGCCAGTGCTTCTCCAAAGTTGATAGGGGGCGTGTTGCCGATTCTTCTTCCCCGAGTTGATAGTCTTCAGGAAGATTGCGAGGGAATCGCTGGGCGAACAGATCAATGTAGAAATACTTGTGCATATGGGCGTTCAGCCACATATTGATGAACAACCAAGGGCCTCCCAGATTGCCGATGGATTTGCCTTACAGTAGCCTTTGTGACACTTGGTGAAGAAGACGGTAAACTGAGCCAAGGAGATATCGGCCAAGTGGGAGTCTGACGCCGTTAGCCAACATCTCTGCTGCAGGAAGGTGCATATTGGTCGGTCTGACTGTTTTGCCACAGAAGATGAATTTTTCAAGCCACATGTTCAAGAAAGCTGAGTGCTCCCTGTGATTGACTGATTCGGATTTCTTGTACTCGCTGATATAACCAGTCTAGCCGTCGATGTTCCTGGTAGTCAGCCGATGCTCAGGTTTTCTCTGGAACAGAGTGTTGTCATCGGCAGATGAGATATCCAAGCCAGTAAGCATGTACACATCGGCAAGGGTTGGAGAAGCTAGTCCATGTCTGAAGATGAAGGCATTCATAGTATCGGACCAGAAATAGGAGGCGGCAATTAACAGTGACTCATTCCTCTCCATATCGGCACTAGACAGTCTGATGCACTGTTCTAATCTATGTTCTGCCCAATACAGCTCCATTGGCCTGGCGACCCTCAAATACCAGTCTTTCCATCTCTTAGTGGTTTTCAGCCAGGATCGAAAGGTATCAGTCCAGAATCCCAAATCAAAATTCTGAGCTCTAAAGGGGATTCGATTGGTTTCTGCGTTTATAATGTCGATTGGGTCTGGATTCCCTATTGGGCCTAGGTAGATAAATTGATTCTGATGCGTTGGGATAAGAAGTTTATTATAAAGTTCCTGAGGTTAAAGATTGAGAGAAGAAGAAGTCATAAACTACGCAGAAAAGGAGAAAAGAAATGTCAAAAGACGGGAAAAGAAGAAGATTAACCTTGGGGACGTCAAAGGGAACTGCCATGGCCGCAAATGAAGACGGAGAGAGCGAAGAACGCTAACGAAGATTAAAGACTACCGCCGAGAACGTCACCAGTTGAGTTCGCCGGGGGATCGCCTGCTGATGTCGCCGCTGGAGAGAGAAAAGCTAGGGTTTGAATCACAGACGAAAAATGGGCCGCGGCGGAGGAAGCATTATATGGGCCTGTTGGTACAGGGTTTCCGCTACAACGCACGCAGCGTTCGAGGAGAAGTTCAAGCGGCTTGAGCAATCATGACCTGGAGAAAATTTCGGTGCATAAAGTATTTTATACTCCAAAATTGGGGGGCATGTGTTGACACCGTTTTTTGGCACGTGTCAATAAGGATCGAGAGACTGAGTTAAATCGGCAAGAGGGTGGTTTTTCTTCAGCTTGCTTCCAAGTTGTCGATGGATGGTTGCCGATGAAAGGCATGTTGATCTCGTACATTGCCGATGGAGCGAAAAAAGCTGTTGCTGATAAGGTAGGTAGGAAGACTAGAAGGTTGTTGCCGATGCCAGGGATGTGTCGATGAAGAGATAACTCCATCATGACGGAAGCGGACAGAGGATCGGCGACACAGAGCTTACGATTTTCGTATTATAGTTTAAGTCCAACTCCTATACGAGTTTTATTTCTTTTTCTTAAAGAGATAGGATTCGTATAAGGAATTAGGTTTATTTCGTCTATATTTGAGCTTTGCGTGTTAACATAGGACTCTTCGATTAGCGGAGTATAAATATATACCGACGGGCATTGTAATAGACATCCAAGCATCAATAAACAAATCTACTTTTTATCACAATTTACTTCTACCAGTACTTTACTTTTCGACGACTTCATCAAATATTTTCTTTTTCAACGAGTTCTTTCAAGAATCGACGGGCTGCATCAACTTGATCTCCGGCGACCTTGCAGGTTCCGCGTCTACCGAGCATGATTCAGGCTTTGACTTCCGGACGTATCACTGTCGTCTCGTCTGATCTGTTCAATAGTTATCGAATACATTCTGAGCTTTGACGTCCGGGCGTATCACTGTCGTCTCGTTCAGTTTTTATTCAAATTATCATCCTTGTCGATTAACAGGTCAAATCGACTGGCACGCTTCGGATATCGAATTTGGGTATTAGCCCGGTGTGTTTGCAGATAAGAATTTTGCATCAACACCAACCAACTTCATTATTACACCTTAGTCATTGTTCAAGTTGTTACTACGATGATGAACACCGATCGAGTCTTCTTCTCCGAGAAGCAACGGCGATTCGAATCTATTTTCATACCTAGCTGGGACCTAGATCACTGGGATACCGGAGACTTTAACTCCGATGCATACCAGATCACAGATATACCGGGATAACAACTGCAGCCATATATCACCACATGATACACCTGAGCTCTTCTGCCCAGTGTACCGATATACATGGGAACTTAAACCCACAGTATAACACACTATGACATATGTGGGGACTCTGGCCCACTATATGTCATTCCATGATATGCGTGGGGACTCTGGCCCACTGAATACCACTTCATGCATGTGGATTTCTAGTTTCTCGATATCACCAGTTCACCAACGGACGGGACCTAGGGCATCAACAGACGGAAACACTACAGAGGGACTCTATTCCCAGTGCAAGTTAACCGTCCGGACTTGATTTATTAACTATTATCAAGATTCCAACAAGTAAAACAAATCTCATCTTTTTCATTCTTTTACTTTTGAACACTTAACTAATTAAGCATGGCTAAGCGTTATTACTTATCTTCCAAAGTAGGTAACAAGGAATAAGGAAATAAGACAGGTAATGCAAATGGGTGGGTTTTCACTCAACTCTTATTACTTAATGCAACATATCATAGCTGAAGCGATAAAACTTTTATAAATAGAATAGGGTTTGAATGCATCCAGGGCTTGCCTTGGTATTCGGGGTAGACGGTCTCGAACTCTGGATCAACTCCCGATTCCTGAATCTGCTCGTCCTTGGGATCTGGTGCGATAACGTTAACTCTCCGTTAAGGGAAATTATTCGATAATTGATATGCTTTAACATGATGGAATAGTAAACATGATGCTCGATGGGTGCATGATCAGATTAAGGGCTTGAGTACAAATTTTCTTCACGATAAAGTTGCAAGCCAACAAAACTTCGCTTATCAAGCTCATTAGGGTTAACTACGCCATTTAAGAAATTAATTAAACACATGAAATAACATTGATTAAGCCCTAATGACATGAGTAAGGTAAGCGCAAATAATTAATTAAAGTATCAAAGGTCATTAAGGTTAATGACCCAAGGTCATCAATCAATCCCAAAGTCAAACAAATCCTATAATGATTAAACTTAATTAAAGGGATTAATTAATTATTTAAAGGCATTAAATAAAGCCATAAAATTAAAGTTATCAAATTAAGCCCAAAATTTTATTTTGAAAAGCTCTTGGCCTAATTAGATGGCAAAACAAATTTCAAAATTAAAAGCCAATTATTTTATTTATAAAAAATCATTGAAGGTCCATTTTTTAATTAAAAGGGCTAATTTTAACATATGCAAAAAGTACTCAAATTTGGCATTTAATATTTTTTCTAGGTAGATGACATCATAAAGAACACACACAAAAAAATTTTAGAATTTTTGGAGCTATATATGAATTACTATGATTTTTTAAAGAAAATAGCATTTAAATCATTTTCTAAAAATAGAAAAAGAAAAATCGGCACAGTGCTCCCGCGCTGACCGACGGTCCGCCGGCGGTTGACCGGCGATTACTCGCCGTCGGCGAGGTCTCCGGCGACCGAACTTGAACCATCGGGCTCAGCTTGGCACGGGGAGTCGATCAGGGGAGCTAACGTGGCGGCGGAGCGACGGGGGCACCCACGTCGGCGGCCATGGCGGCGCAGCGGAGCTCGGGCGCGGCGGCAACGCTCACCGGAGCAATTTCCGGCAACGGTGAGCACTTGGGCGTACGCAGGGCGTCCATACGAACACACTGGGCCAGAAGATGAAGTCGCTCCTGACCCCTAACTCAAACGACCATGCGCGCGGCGGCGCTGGCCAGGCATGCCGACGACGAGCTTCGGTGTCCGGTGACCACGACATAGTAATGATGAAATTGATAGCGCAGACAGCTGCAGGAGCTCACCACGGGCACAGTGCGCTCGAAGATGAAGGCTCGGAGTGGCTGAGTCGAGCTGCGATCGGCGGCGCTGATGGCGGCAGCGGCGCTCCGACGGCAAGGACAGTGTCACCGGAGTTCCTGTGGACCATCAAGCCGGCCAAGATGCGCATGAGGGGTAGGATAGCATGGAGAACACGATAGCGGGGTTAAAGAGAATATATTTTCAACCTTGGCGACGGTCGACGGCGAAAAAGGTCGCGGCGGCTCGGCGACCGGCCGCGAAGAAGACGACGGCGCGTAGGCAGCTCGGACGAGGAGAGCAAGCACGAGCTAGCTCAAACTGACCGTAAGCATGTGGCGAAGCTATTGGCAAGAGCAATCGAGTGATGATGGAGCGACGGTGGCGAATTTGGGCGGCGGAGCGAAGTCGTCGGCGACGGCGGCGGGGAGAAGAAGAAGTCGGCCATGGCTGACCTATTTATAGGGCGGAGGCGATGTATGGATGGGCGACACGACGACGATGAAGCTTCGCGTGTCTAGGAGCATGCTGGCAGCCGTGCATGTCTGACGGTGGACGGCGACGCGGGTTGAGAAGTCGACGATGGCGGCCGACGATAGGTTTCGGTACTGTTCGCAAAAATTACAGAATGCCATTCATTTGAAATTACAAATTACTCCAAAATTTATATAAGAACTTGAAAATATCCAAAAATATCATTTGCATAACTTTTGAAGAGCTATACTTTTCTTTTAATTGGCATCCTCAAATTCTGTCTGGATTTTGAAATTTGAATTCAAATTCAAAAAGGGAATAAAACCCTAGAAACAAACATTTGAAATTACTTTTGATTTTTCAATAATACTTGAAAATCTTCAAAACTATGAAATGTTAAACTTGTCAAACCAAATATTTTCATATACAAAATTTTCCCAAATTATGCATAATTTTTGAATTATGGTTTTAAAATCAAAAGGGGACAAATGCTGGAAAACTGTATTTTCAAATTCATTTGAAATTATTTTTGGAAACTTGAAAAACTTTATATACCAACTTTGTAGCTCTTGTCAAGATCTACAAACTATCTTTTTAGAGTATCTCCAAATTCTTTATAGAATTTGAATTAAAGAAAAGGGGTAAAACTAGGTTTTAAAATAAAGATTTTTTGAAATTGAATTCAAACTCGATTTGGTTTCTAACTTAATTGGTTGGTCATTAGTGATCACAAACATCATCCAAGGACATTTTTAGGTCATTGACCCAATGACACCCTTGGTTGACCAAATTGACTTTCGAAAAACACTTTATAGCTTTTCAATTTGAATTTAAATTTGAATTGCAAGGCTTGAGAATAAGCTTTGAAACCCAAATTCAACTTCAAATATGGAAACAAATTTTTAAGGGTTGAACTTAGGTTTATACACTATGCTTGACACTAGTGTAAACACGGTTTACACCTCAAGTACATAGAATATAAACCAAGTATTTGCGATGACATTCAAAAGTAGGGTTTTATTATTTCATGTGACAAAACATTCCAGAAACACAATCAACCTATGAAATGTAAACTTGTTTTAGTTAATGCACATTAAGGTTGACTTAAACATGAATGCTTTGCAGTGCATATGATGACATGGCATGTTTTAGTTAATATAACACCAGAGGTGTTACTGGAACGATTAACGAGGCAGGGACCCCTAGGTTTTTGAGCCAAAAAGCATCCAACTCTATTAAGGGTCAAGTCCCCTTGCGGAGTACATTATAGACATGTCCTTGTACATTTCTGTCCTTTGCCAGCTAAAGCATATCCTAGGATATGCCCTATCTACATCATTCCTTTCTAGGGTATCTAGCACTTCCTCATACACATGTCACCGTTCCACATGCGCTCTTGTCGAGTCGCAGCGAGGCCCAAAGGGCCCATCACAAGACACGCCTTTGGGTGGGCCCATCTTTCATTGCCTCCACTGCCTCGCCGGGGATGGTATCGGATCTTCATATGTTTTGCTACTGAAGGCCGCCTTCATGAACCTAATAAAGGCTCCACTCGTGCTTGCCTCCACCACTGGTCCTCGAACCTTCGCCGAAGGTCTTGGATTGTGTGCTACTCGTGCAACCATGGTGAATGACTCAAGAATAATGTTTAGTGTTTGTTTGGGGGCATCAAGTCCAAGCCTTCGCTCCCAAATAATTCCCCCTTAGAGGGTCTGGTTTGACACAGGAAAGTTTGGATCCTCGAATCTTGGCGGTAGCCTAGATCCTCGAGTTTGAGTTTCATCGAGAGGAATGAAAGGGGATTTTAACACCTACCATAAGCCTATGCTTACCAAAGGGCCTAGGATCCAATACCCACCTAGGTTACCTTTAAGCCTCAACTAGGTTTCATTTCCATAGAGTATTGTCATGTTTGACATTCGTCTATTTCTCCCTTGATTTATTAGAGATCTGGTTATCATAACTCTTAAAATCTGGGTTTAACAATTTTATTGCTATATTTTGGATTAATTGTGTATGTTTAATTATTTTACAAACTCAAATCCAACATTTACCTTACGATTTCAAGTTTTGCTAGCTAGGTTTCATTTGTATAACACTCTATTTATTTGAGGTGCAAGCTTTAAACTGCATGCTCCTGTTAAAATATTGGGTTTCAAGTAATAGGCTGGGCAATATTATTTTTAGCCAGAACTAAAAAAAAATAGCTAGCTACGAATTAGTTAGCTAAATATTAGCCCATGCATGTTCAGATCCTAGACTAATAAGCATATGTAGCAAATAATTATTTACTCATAATAACTAGCTAATGACTTAGCTAAAAACTAATAGTTGTTGCTAAAAAAGCTATAAATTAGTTTATTTATTAGATCCTCCTATTTAATAGAACTAGAGCCATTTTTAACAGCTACTTGTTAGCCTATACGGAGTATAAGATAAAACAAGCTGTAAGGCTCTCCAACGTATGGTGTACAAACGTCATGCTGGCCTAATTGTTCCCAATTCCCACTCAAGATGTCTTTGTCAGATCACCATCCGACAACTCGGACAAGCAGCCGGACAAATAATAAGAAGCAAATTGTTTTTACATGCTTTCGTAGCTAAGCTCTACACATCATGGTGTTTAACACGTTAGTTGGAGAAAAAAACGTGAATTAGATTACTCAACAATGAAGCTTTGTTGAAGTGAGTCCTGCGATGATGCCTTGAGGACCCGCAACTCGGATTACGTAACTAGCGGCAAAAGAGCTGACAAACCAGTTTATATTCTTGGGTGTTTTATACACTGTTACAGTGAAGACTATTATCGGTTGACGCTAGTAACTTTTTCACTATGATTTTCCAAGTTAAACTATGTGTTCAATCTCGATTCACTTTATTTGCTAACATTTTTTTTGGGCGTTTTATTTTTTGTCATCTTACGGATGCACTCGGACCATGTCCCACTAACATGTGGGGACATCTTAAGGATGGGAAAATTTTCAATATTCCTCTTTTTTTGGCACCTTTGCTTGCGAGAACAAGATGCTAAAAGTACCGACGATTGATTAATTAACAGCAGTCCCATCTACTTCGCATGGTAAATCAAACTCGCATGCGCGGCCGGCGGCGAATGAGAGGAGGCAGAGTACCCCACAACTGCAAGCGTGCGAGAGATCGGCGATGCTTGCACGCAAGAAAGATATATGACCTGAATGAAGCAGAGGCGGCGCTGGAGTCAACAGCTTAGCTGAGCGAGTAGTCGTCCGGACGCTGGACCGCTGGCCGGCAGCTACCTGAATTGAACCTGCAAAAGGTACGCTGGGAACAAAAACTTTTATCTCCCGATTTTTCTTGTGTGTATGTTTTTTTTTTAGATAAAGTTTTCTTGTGTGTACGTACTAGCGGAAAGCAGCCCTGATGAGTCCAGTAATTGAGTACTGTGGTTTACGATTGCGACGTGACAAAGTCTCGATAGTAACAGTAGGCGTACGCCGTATATATGGAATAAATGAAATATATTCTTAAAAAGTTCAGAACTTTTTTGTCAACAAAGAACAACTTAAATACAATTTATGTTCACTTAAAAACTTATAAAGTTCACTTAAAAATAATTAACTAAAAGTTATGTTGCTAGAATAGAAGGGGTAAAAATCAAAATTACGCCAACTGTCATTTCTCCTTGCTAGGCATAAAAACAAGAAGCGACGGCTCTAGTGATTCTTGGGTGAATGTTTCTCACTACCCATTTGGTACTGATTTTACCGATTCTTGTAAGAATTAGATACACGTTTCTGGTTGCTATTGCTAAGCTAGAAATGTCAATTGTTGTTGTTGCTGCTAATGCTAGCTGACTTAACTTTTGCTACTGCTCACCTATGAATGTGGCAGTTGTTTGCGAAGGGTAAGCTTGCTAGAAATGCTTCCATAATAATGTTGGGCGCTATATACATTTGTAAATAAATAAAACTGACGCCAGTTAATCAGATACGTAGAATTGAAGTTACCATGGCGCCGACCATAAGTACACTGGCCCACAAAGCGGCGGGTGCTAAATAAACGCAACAAGCCAAGGATGCTACATTGCACACACTATATCCTTGGAATTAATTCCTGGCACATGACTTGCAGGCTCTCCATGCGCGTCAGTACACACTAGCCAACAGCAGAAAACGTTACACCGGTACGCGAGCATGATTAACGCAGTCATATTTAGTGGGCACTCTTTTTGCACCTGTGATTTATGGAAAATTATTGAAAACCATCATTACCAACTTTTGCGACCAACAATTATTACCGGGTCTTTGTTTAAAAAAATTAATTTCAAAGTATGAGAACTTTAAATTTATAGTTTATATTTAAATAAAATTTAGATTTGTATTCAAAACAAAACTCAATATATAAAAATAAAATAAAGTGCAATAAAATTTTAATATAAATATAAATATTTTTTAAAAAAAATATAAAAAAACTAAAGTTCTTGACTAAGTCCCCTTTTGACCCCTCAACTCTTGTCTTTGTTTAACCTTGACACCTCTAAGATATCAAAATCAGATCGCCTTATTCGTTTGAACTTATCAGCCATGATATAATATTTTTCTCTCGTAACAAAACAACATCAAACATGTTATCAACCACAAAAACCATCGGCCGAACAAAATGATTCTTTTATGACCCCTGAAACAGCTTTGGGTGGTTTTCAGATGGCTTTAAGGTTCAAATTAAATGGTTTTGATTGTTGAGCTGTCAAAGTTAAATGGATTTATAATTAATGGTTAAATTAGACAAAGTTAACAGCTGAGGATAAACATGGACTTAATCCTTTGAAAGGGGGAATAGATCCGAGCTGAGACTATTATTATCCGTAGTGATTAGTGTATCAAATTGGTGTCCGCATCTTTTTTTTTTTTTTTGGTTTCTCGCTGCGTAGCGGCTTAGGTGCATACCATGGTATAGCTGTGTCTGTTTCTCCTACTATGTTGTGTCCATGATGTATTAATTAGCTTGCTACTGTTGACACTAGCTGTGTGCGCTCACAACAATATCTGAAATTTGCCACACCACATGGTGAGAGGTTCATGTGTCGCCCTCAGGTTTACAGAAGTTTCATAAAAGAGTCACACGTGTTTGGCTAATGAAATTAAAACAAAGTTAAGTCGGTGAGGGAGCCGGTAGTAGGTCCGGTGAGGTCATGGAGCCGGGTCGGTCCGCCGGCAGGTCAGCTTTCCGTGGCAATGCAACGTGCGCGGACCCTGGCATGGCACCCTACATACGGCGTCGCCGCCGCTATCGTTCGCTCGCTGCAAATTACAATGTCCGATTCTCCGCCGCTGGCTCGGTCGCTCGACCGATCGGTATCATATCGCCGGGCGGCGGGCCGGGGGATCGGATCGGAGAGTCCGGCGCGCGGCCGTCCCCATCTCGCCGTACGTCCGCGTCGTCGCATGCAGGCCCCGCCGTTGAGCGGCTCCAAACTGGGAACAGTTGCGTCGGTCGGGACGGGCCGACGGAGCCCTGCCTGCGCGCCCCGGGAGCCGCTGACGATGCATCATGGGCACATGTCGCTTGTCCCTTTATTTGCTCCGTTTGCCGCCAACGCCGCGGCGTGGCACGATTGGGATCGGACCGCTCGATCAACGGCATCAGAGGCGGCGGCGTCGTCGTCTTCATCTTGCGCTGGCCGTCGTCTGTCTATACGTTTATATTATATTTGTATGGGCATGTATGATCGATCTCAAATTTTTATATGAGCAAAATATGTATGATGTGAACAGAAGATGAGTTGCAAACTGGTGGTAGAGCTTTAATGACTCTGGTTGCTTCATTCAGCTGTTAGATCGATAACGTGTGCATACTCGATCGTATGCCATACAGGTTACTTCAGAAGCTCGCTGTCTGATTGAAATTATGCCATGCCTTTGGTTGAAAAGGATGGATTTGATGCCGATGGATCACGCGATTCTGGTCAGGACCACATGGGGATGGATGCATCGACGAGTTGCCGTTGCATACCAGCCACCAGTCAGTCGATCGCCCGGTTCTCGCGCGCGTGCTCCATCCATCCCATCCGGGCGGCGACGGATACATTCTTATTACAAGTTGTGTGCCCTCATCAGCTCCATTCACTGGTGGCTGATGCTCAATGTGGTGCCTGCTTGTCGAGCTCACATTCATGGGTCTGCTTATGGGCGGTAGAGCTCGGACTGTTCCTAGCACGTGGCCGTGAAGCACCAGTGAGACCTTACCACGCCTGTGGCGGCTTTGTTCCCTCCTTCCATCTCCCGCGGCCGCCATGGCCTTGGGCGCCCCCGTCTTGACCTGGCCCTGTAGCCTCCTTTATCGTGGAAGACCAAACATCGCCCTGCCATCGTTCCCATCGTCTGGCCAGCCTATCTCCCACGAAGATAAGGAGAGATCGAAGACGGAGAAGAGAAAATTAGTGTTGGATTTTTTTCGAAACACTTGAGTTTTGTATATACAACTATCATAGCTCAAACATATACTCTATATACTAGTGCCGTATAATCGTATATGTCCCTTTCTACCGCTGGCGCGCCTGTCCTGGCCGGCACTTGCAATTACAGCTCTAGCTATCGACAAGGTCTTGTTTAGTTTTGTAACATGGGTATGCAAAGTTGGTAAAATAACACTATAGCGTATCGTAGTATTTTATTTGTATTTGGTAAAAATTATCTAAACTTTAACTAATTAGGCTTAAAACGTTCGTCTCGTAAAATACAACAAAATTATGTAATTAGTTTTTGATTTAATCTACATCTAGTACTTTATGTATGTGCCGATATTTTGATACGATGGAAATCTTTTTTTCTAGTAAAATTTGATGCCCAATTGTAGGAACTGAACGAGGCCAAAGCCCTATCGATCTACTACTACTTTTGGCCGGTCATGGAGACAAGCGCAACAGCGCCGCCATCAATAGGCTTTGGCTCGGAGGACATTAGGCGCTGTGCGCAATTAGTTGGCCCTAAATGTGGTGAATAGGCAGTCATATGGTACGCCACAGTTGATCGCTGGCATCAGCGCATGGTACGGTGGTCGCCGTACGTACGATCCACCTGCTATCAGGAGCTGGTAGTAGGAGTAGCTACTAGTAGCTGCTACTGCTAGCTCGCCCGCTCTGACAAGCGAGGGCTTGGAGGCCGGAGCCCGGACGAGAGACCTGCCCGGCCCCGGCCGTGGTGTGTGCCCGTTCGTGCACTGCGCGCCCTCCTCTGTTGCATGCTTTCCAATGCCCAATGCCATGGGAATCGTGTGGCGCGCGCGCCCACTCTAGCTATGGATCGGATGATCATCTCTCCAGCATGGTCGCTACCGGAGATGGATGGATGATGGAGATGGAGCTAGTAGTCTGGACCAGGCATCAACTCTGGAGCTATTCTGGAGAAGAGATACTACTCTCATGGACCATCCAAATATCCAATGCAATCCAAGCAATGGACAGTCGAGCCCCGTCCGTGTCTGACCATGAGCTGGGGGCTCCGGCATGCATTGTTCATTTTTGTCAAGCTAGCACAGGGGACATGCACATCATCTCGGATCCTCTCGGCTCTCACCTCTCAAGACCGGGATCGGTCGATCGGACGGTCCGATGATGGAGATCTTCGGATGATTGGTGGCCATGGACTCTCATGGGTCGCGCCAGAAAAGGTCTATGGACGGGCACGGACGCATCAAGAACATCATAGTCTCGCACCGACTGCGGACGGATCTGCGGAGCCGGCCGCATCTGATGCGCAACGTCTTGTCCATGTCTTCACCGTCGGTCTGTCTGTCGCTGCCTGTCCGTCACTCCTGAGTCGATACCCAAGATCCATCCGGCCGCGGCCTTGAGTCCTTGACATACTACTCCTGCAGGGTACATGGGGACTTGCACTTGGCCGGCCGAGGCATGGAGACAAATGTGTAATCACACTCGCCACAGGAAAACCCATTGGTCAAACCGACTGTTTTTCCTGCAGCTTTTCGTCACCCAGCCCTAGCTTACCACCTTGCATTGCCAGGATTAGGCAGTGGAAACTGTTGCACACTAGTAGAATGCAGCAGCCGGCAGCGCAACGCAATGCAAGGTGCGTGCGTGCGTGCAAGGACACACGCATTAAGGCCAGGGGCGGGCCGGGGGCGCCGGTGATAGCAACGCCCGCGACGAACACGGCCACATGCTGCACGCGTTGGCATGGGTCACGTCGTCGTCGTCGTGAGGAGCTCCCCCGATTCACTCGCCCGTGTCCGCCGATCGATCCCGTCTCGTCGCTCGATCGCTCGGGGCCGTCGCGCGCCGGCGTCCCGGCCCCCTCCGCTCTCTGTCAACGCGACGGCTGCATTTCCCCGGCCCGATCGATGGGTCGTAGTCTATGCATTGGCTGGCAAGGGAAGACGAGGACGGGTGGCGTGGCATGGGCTACCTCTTCTGAAAGGGACGCCGCGCGGGCCGGCTAATCTCCAACCGTCCCCTACTCCCGGACGTAGGTACGCTATCTCGGATCATCTGGCCTCGCACCGGCAATCGTACGTACGCCGCACGCACCAGCTAACAATTCAAGATTTTAACTAAATCTGTTTATTTATTAGATTAAACTAAGTTCATATTCATAAAAAATAAATATCAATCTTTACTTCTTGAAGTTTACTGAAAAATTCTATAACTAATACAACTAATGATACCTATACTGTTCTCACTGCATCTTATCAAATCATTGTTTCCAACGTAATTAATATAACTAATGATATCTATGTCTATGCCCTAGTGTGGTATAAATCATGGGAATTTTTAACCCTTAGCCTAAAAATCGCTGTCACGGACGGAAAGTTTTAATTGGGCTAGCCAGACCCCTCGTGACTAACTCAGCAAGATGTCCTTCCGTGATGTAAGTCGCTCAACGAAGCCAGTAGCATGCCTGGCCATGCTGTATGCGTGGCAAACAGAGGCAGTGCTGAGCTGATCTGGTCTCTGCGCCGGGCCGGGCATGGGCAGGCCATCATCAGAAGGCGGCCCTGGTTTGGGCATACCAGCCTATGTCCAACACGTACACAAGCTAGCACTGTGCGTAGGCCACGGTACGGCAACCGGTGCACGGTGGCTCTTGTGTGTTCGAAGAGGAAAACCAGCCTGTCTTAATGTTAGGTATTTGATTATTTTACGACATGATTTAATCCATAAATACGATGTTAAGTATAACAGTAGAAAATAAATAATCTTTTAACAAGATAATCCGCTACCGACATACATTGTAGCAGTTCCTGAAACCGAACAAGAGAATACACTGCCGACACATGCAGTGATTCCTAAACCGAACATCATAGCACAAATAGCAAGTAGTACTAGGGGGAAGTTCAGTGTATACCCTCGGGTGGATCTAGATCTAGCATCAGCATCAGCACCAGCACCAGTTCGAGTACGGGTCATGGTGGCCGACTCGTATAGTCGGTGCAGATCCACGAACAGTTTGGGACGAACAGCAGCAGATCGAGTAGTCGCGCGGATGCGCTCCCCAAAAACTGTATCGCCCGCCTACCCGTGCAGGTAAGCTTAACGGACGGAGCTTCAGAGGCCTGCTCACCCCAAACCCCTTGTGCACGCAAGGAGCCAGGCCGGAGATAGCAAAGAGCAGCTACAACTCAGGAACAAAGTGGCGGCTAGGGTTTAGAAGAGTGCTTCTAGGATGGGATTCCAGGAGGGTGACGGCTGTATTTATACAGCAGCGACGCAGGGGTAGTTTGGTCTTTCGCGTTTGCCCTAGGGCACATCAGGCGCGCAAGTGATTTTCCCATTTGCCCTTGCACGCTAGACTAAACCATGAATGTGCCACTTGTGACTGTTAGACCCATTGGGCTGAGCGGCAAAACACGGTCCATCACATCACGGGCACGGGCACGGGCCCGGGCCCGGGCGCGGCGCGGCGCGGCTCGGCTCGGCACGGCGGCGGCGGCGGCGTGCGTGTGGTCTCCCAGCTTTTCCTCTCACCTTGCACATAGAGGGAGCAACCAACTTCCTATTTAAGTTGAGCTCCCTCTCAGTGAGTGTACCATGTGGTACTAATCCTACTCCACTTAGCATTTAATTATGGGCCTTTGGAATTTTAAGATTAATTGCTAGATTAATGATGGGCTTGGCCCAATTAATCCAACAATCCCCACCGAATTCCTAGGGCACACAGTTGATGATCTCAGCTCAAGAGTTGTTTGATATACCGGTGTTTCAATGAAGACTGTTAAGTTGAACTTCCATCTAGAAAAAGTGTTTCACTTGGTTACAACTGAACAATGGACTATGTCTTGAATTGTCAGTTTTGTACAACGTAAGATTCGCCCAATTCCTTAACTGATACTAGGCTACCTAAAGCATCTTCTCGGGTGGAGCATATAAGTCAAACTCCATGCCTATTCATGAGTATCTAGAGATCACCCAAATCTCATAGACTGGGACCAGCAATCGAACTCATATAGGTGTGTTCCTTTTAGGATGTCTTGTAGGCTGACATCCCTGCTTAGATAAGCCACTCGGATCACATTAAGATATACACCATCCTGCCATACAGACTGAAAAAGAAGTGCTTTCTCAAAGAGAGAAACCTTGTCAAGGGTCTTTTCCCTCAGTCTACCCATAGCTTGTTTCACCACTCTAATTCACGGGATCTTCGATCACACAGAGCAGGTTACCACTATGGTAGACTTCATGTGGGTCTCAATCCCATCTCCACCGATGCACTTTCTATCACGTTGCGTGATAGTCCCTTGGTGAATTGATCTGCCATATTTTTAGACATGTGGACATAGTCAACGCTATCACCCCGGAGTTTCTATGTTTTCTGATAGATTTTAACCGCCTCTTAACATGCCTCGTGATCTTCAAGTTGTTCTTAGAACTGTTAACCTTAACTATTACAGTCTGGGTATCACAGTTCATAGAAATGGCGAGCACAGGTTTTTCAACCATCGGCAAATCCAATAGGAGTTCTCGAAGCCATTCAGCCTCAACAGTGGCGGTGTCTAGCGCTGCGAGTTCTGCTTCCATGGTAGACCTCGTAATGATGGTCTGCTTGCAAGACTTTCAGGAAACAGCGCCACCCCTAAGCGTGAATGCATATCCACTTGTGGCCTTTACCTCATCAGCATCAGATATCCGGTTTGCATCACTGTAGCCCTCAAGTACCTTTGGGTACCCTACATAGTGAATTCCATAGTTGGCTATTGCCTTTAGATAGCGCATCACTCTCTCTAGAGCACACCGATGATCATCTTCCGGGTTTGATACAAATCGGCTTAGCTTGCTCACAACATACGAGATGTCAAGCCTTGTTGCGCTAGCTAAGTACATTAGTGAGCCAATGATTTGGGAGTACCTTAATTGATCCCTCATTATCCTTTTGTTTTTTCTCAGAACTAGGCTTGGATCGTAAGGAGTGGAGACATGCCTACAGTCACTATAGCCAAAGCGACTAAGGATCTTTTCCAATAGTGGGATTGTACAAGTGTTAACCCACCATTTTCTCCCTTCAGTAGCTTAATGTTTAGAGTCACATCAGCCACTCCCAAATCCTTCATATCAAAGTTCTTAGACAGAAAGTCCTTAACTTCCTTAATCACACTGAGGTTTGTGCCAAATATTTGTATGTCATCAACATATAGGCATAGGATCACTCCTTCTCCCCCACCAAAGCGGTAGTAGACACATTTATGAGCCTCATTGGCAACAAAGTCAGCTGACATCATGATTTTGTCAAACTTCTCATGCCATTGCTTAGGTCCTTGTTTTAGGCCATACAGAGACTTCAATAACTTACACATCGTACCCTCTTGACCTTGTACCACAAACCCATCGAGATGATCCATGTAGATCTCTTCATCTAGCTCCCCATTTAGGAAAGCAGTCTTAACTCCATCTGATGAACGAGAAGATCATGAGAAGCAGCCAGAGCAAGCAATACTCGAATTGTAGTCAGCCGAGCCACTGGTGAATATCGAAGAAGCCCTCGCCTTCTTTCTAGGTATAGCCCTTGGCCACAAGCCTTGCCTTGTACTTTTCAATAGTACCATCAGGCCTAAGCTTCTTCTTGAACACCCATTTACATCCAATAGGTTTGCACTCGTACGGACGATCAACCACTTCCCAAGTCCCATTGGTCATAATTGAATCCATCTCACTCCGCACTGCTTCCTTCCAATAGTCAACATCGGGAGAGGAATATGCTTGTTCAATGATCGTTGGGGTATCATCCACGAGGTATATAGTGAAGTCATCGCCAAAGGATTTTATAGTCCTGGCCCTCTTACTCTTTGAGTGACTCCATTATTATCCTTCTCAGGATTCTCAGCGATAGAGTGTTTAGGACTCTCAACTGGGAAATAAGTATCAGGAGCTTCAAGAGGTCCCTGACTGGATATGCTAGGTACATTCCTTTTCATAGGGAATATATCCTCAAAGAATGTCGCATCTCTTGATCCAAACACTGCACCGAGCCACACGTCAGGTCCTCTACCATTAAAATTCTATAGCCCACACTGTTATGTGCGTAACCGAGAAAGACACAATCTACAGTCTTTGGTCCAAGCTACACTTCTTATTGATTGGCACGTTCACTTTGGCCAAACATCCCCAAGTACACAAATATGAGAGAGTTAACCTTTTCTTTTCCCATTCCTTGAATGCTGTTTTCTCTTTATTCTTTGTAGGAACTTTATTCAGGACATGACTTGAAGTCAATATAGCCTCACCCCCACCATTCCTGGGAAAGTCCCGCTGTGCCCAACATGGCGTTAACCAAATCGGTCAAGGTACGTGTGGCAGAACCTCCTAAATCATATGGCACACATGCATGATTATTGTCTAAACAGACTCCAAATAACCATGACTGTGTTCCATACGACTTAAAAAGTCTGTTGGGTAAATCCCGAATCATCCATGATTCTCCGAGCAGGATCAATCATTGTAGAGAGATATTGCAGTATTACAACAGCTTGATATAAATAAAATACCACGGAGTAAAACAGCGGAAGACTTACAATAACATAAGTTTACAAACCCCTGAGTTTCAAATATTTACAACAATAGGTTTAGATTATACAACCCATAATAGTAGTGGAGCAGCAGTAGATAACCTTATTACAATACCAAATGAAAAGCTCTGCCCACGAGCTAAACATCTCTACTCATCGTCGCTTTTCTCGACGACTGTCATGCAGCAGGATGCAAAACACTCCTGCCCATGAGGCTCACCTGCAACAAGGGTTCAACAAACCCTGAGTACAAAAGTACTCAACAAGACTGACCCGACGAAAAAGAGGGGTGGAGACTCAAGAAATGCAGGCTAGAGGGACAAGGTAAGGCTTGCAAGAGATAAGAGATTTTGCGAAAAAGCTTAACAGAAAGAAAAGGTTGCTTGGACTAGCTTCAATTATCAACCAACTTCATTATTGATCCTTAATCTTTGTTCAAGTTGTTACTACGATGATGAACACCGATCGAGTCTTCTTCTCCGAGAAGCAACGGCGATTCGAATCCATTTTCATACCCAGCTGGGACCTAGGTCACTGGAATACCGGAGACTTTAACTCCGATGCACCCCAGGTAACCGATATACCGGGATAACAACCGCAGCCGTATATCACCACATGGCACCCGTGAGCTCTGCAGCCCAGCGTACCGAGATACATGGGAACTTAAACCCTATAGTAAAACACACTATAACACAGATGGGATCTCTAGCCCCACGCTAGGTCACTCCATGATATACACGGCTCCAACCATCCGTATACCACTTCATGCATGTGGATTACTAAATTCTCGATATCACCAGTTCACCAACGGACGGGACCTAGGGCATCAACAGACGAGAACACTACAGAGGGACTCCATTCCCAGTGCAAGTTCGCCGTCCGGACTCGATTTATTACTAATATCAAGATTCCAACAGGAAAACCAATCTCATCTTTTTTATTCTTTTAACTTTGAACATTTAAACAAATAAGCAGGGCTAAGCATTACTACTTATCTTCCCAAGCAGGTAATAAGGAATAAGGAAATAAGACAGGTAATACAATTTGGGTGGGTTTTCACTCAACTCCTATTACCTAATGCAACATATCATAGCTAAAGCGGTAAAATTTTTATAAATAGAATAGGGTTTAAATGCATCCGGGGCTTGCCTTGATGTTCGGGGTAGACGGTCTCGAACTCTAGATCAACTCCCGATTCTTGAATCTGCTCGTCCTTCGGATCTGGGCGATAACGTTAACTCTCCGTTAACGGAAACTATTCGATAATTAATATGCTTCAACATGATGGAATAGTAAACATGATGCTCGATGGATGCGTAATCAGATTAAAGGCTTGAGTATAACTTTTCTTCATGATAAAGTTGCAAGCCAACAAAATCTTGCTTATAAAACTTATTAGGGTTAACTACGCCATTTAAGAAATTAATTAAACACATAAAATAACGTTAATTAAGCCCTAATGACATGATTAAGATAAGCACAAATGATTAATTAAAGTGCCAAAGGTCATTAGGGTTAATGACCCAAGGTCATCAATCAATCTCAAAGTCAATCAAATCCTACAATGATTAAGTTAAACTAAAGGGGTTAATCAATTATTTAAAAGCATTAAATAAAGGCATAAAATTAAAGTTATCAAATTAAGCCCAAAATTTTATTTTAGAAAGCTCTTAGCTTAATTAGATGGCAAAACAAATTTCAGAATTAAAAGCCAATTATTTTATTTATTAAAAATCATGGAAGGTCCATTTTTCAATTAAAAGGGCTAATTTTAACATATGCAAAAAGTACTCAAATTTGGCATTTCATATTTTTCCTAGGTATCTAACATCATAAGAAACATTCACAAAAAATTTTAGAATTTTTGGAGCTATATATGATTTACTATGATTTTTCAAAGAAAATAGCATTTAAATCATTTTCTGAAAATAGAAAAAGAAAATCGGCACAGTACCCCCGCGTTGACCGAGGCGCGGCGGTTGACCGTCGATTCCTCGCCGACGGCGAGGTCTCCGGCGACACGGTTTGCTCCTACGGGCTCATCTCGACACGGCGCGTCGATTGAGGTGGCTAACGGCGCGGCTGAGCGGCGGCGGCACCCACGCCGACGGCCATGGCAGTGCGGCGGAGCGGCGGCCCGGCGGGAGAGCTCACCGGAGCGTTTTCCGGCGACGGCGAGGTCACGAGCAGATGCAAGGCACTCAAACGGACAAGTTTGGCAAATAAATGGAACCGGATAGCGGCGGCGGCTTCGCGTGCGACGGCGCTGGCAACGTCGCGCCGGCGGCGAGCTACGGCTCCCGGTGTCCACTACAAGGGATTGATGAAATTGATGATGCAAACAGCTGAAGGAGCTCACCCCGGTGCTGATGCGCACGTTAATGGAGGCTCGGAGCAGCTGGGCTGAGTTGCGGTCGACGGCGCTGATGGCGGCGGCGGCGCTCCGATGGCACGACGGCGTCACGGCGGTCTCCGGCAATGCGCTGCTCAAACCAAGGTGCGCATCAGGTGCAAGATGACACGGAGAACACGGTAGCGGGGTCAAAGGTAAAATATATTCACCTCCGGCGGCGGCAAACGGCGGAGATGGCACGGCGGCTCGGCTTGCCGGCCGCGGAGAAGAAAGCGGCGTGCGTGTGGCTCGAGCGAGGAGAGCAAGCACGAACTGGCCCAAGATGACCGTGAGGACGTGGCGGAGCTAATGGAAAGTGCAATCGGACAAAGATGAAGCGTTGACGGCGAATTCGGACGGCGGAGCGAGGTCGTCGGCGACGGCGACGGGAGGAAGAAAGAAGAAGAACTCGGCCACGGCTACGGTATTTATAGCACGGAGTCGATGGATGGACTGGCGACACGAAGGCGATGAAGTTTCTCACGTCCATGAGCGCTCTGGCGGTCGAGGAGGTGCAGCGGTGGTCAGCGGCGCGCGATGAGAAGCCGGCCATGGCGATCGCCGATAGGGTTAGGTACTGTTCGAGTTAATTACAGAATTGCCATCTGTTTAGAAATACAAATTACTTCAAAATTTATATAAGAATTTGAAAATCTCCAAAAATATTATTTGCATAACATTTCAAGAGCTACACTTTTCCTTTAATTGGCATCCTCAAATTCTGTCTAGATTTTGAAATTTGAATTTAGATTTAAAAAGGAAATGAAACCCTAGAAATAAACATTTGAAATTACTTTTGATTTTTCAATAAAATTTGAAAATCTTCAAAACTATGAAATTCTTATCTTTCCAAACCAAACCTTTTTCATATACAGAGTTTTCTCAGATTATGCATAAATTCTAAATTATAGTTTTAAAATCAAAAGGGGATAAATGCTGGAAACTGTATTTTTAAATTAATTTGAAATTCCTTTTGGAAACTTGAAAAACTTTATATGCCAACTTTGTATATCTTGTCAAGATCTACAAACTATCTTTTTAGAGTATCCCTAAATTCTTAATAGATTTTGAATTAGAGAAAAGAGGATAAAACTAGGTTTTGAAATAAAGGGTTTTTGAAATAGAATTTAAACTCAATTTGGTTTCTAACTTAATTGGTTGGTTACTAGTGATCACAAACATCATCCAAGGACATCAACCAAGGGTGTCATTGACCCAATGACACCCTTGGTTGACCAAGTTGACTTTTTGAAAACCTTTTATAGCGTTTCCAATTTAAATTTAAATTTGAATAGCGAGACTCGGGAATAAGCTTTGGAATCCAAATTTAATTTCAAATATGGAAATCATTTTTAGGGTTGGACTTAGACTTATACACTGTGCTTGACACTAGTGTAAACACGGTTTACACCTCAAGTACATAGGGTATAAACTAAGCATTTGCGATGACATTCGAAAATAGGGTTTTATTATTTCATGTGACCAAACATTACAAAAGCTCAATCAACCTATAGAATGTAAACTTATTTTAGTTGCTGCACATTAAGGTTGACTTAAACATGAATGCTTTGTGATGCATATGATGACATGGCATATTTTAGTTAATATAACACCAGAGGTGTTACAGTACGGTTCTTTATTTCGGCAAACCCATTAGATTGAGGGGAAAAGGGAGGCGTCCTCTCATCAATAATTCCATGTTCCTCGCAGAATCGATCAAATTCATTTGAAAAGTACTCTCCTCCACGATCAGACCGTAACCGTTTGATTTTCTTCTCAAGTTGATTTTCAACCTCGGCTTTATAGATTTTAAAGTAGTGAAATGCTTCATCCTTGGATTTCAATATGTACACTAGCAGTATCTAGTACAGTCATCTATAAGAGTCATAAAATATCTCTTGCCCCCTTTAGTCAATATACCATTCATCTCACAAAGATCAGAATGAATGAGATCCAGAGGTGTCGTATTCCTCGCCTCCTTCACAGCCTTGTGAGGCTTGCGGGGTTGTTTCGATTGTACACATGCATGGCACTTAGATCCTTCGACCAAGTCAAATTTAGGAATTAAAACTCATATTTGCTAAGTACGTCATACAACCAACATTAATGTGACAGAGCCGTGAATGCCAAACATCAGACTCATTGTCATGTCTCACATGGTTCACAAATTTATTACAAGAATCCATCAAAGAAAAGCGAAACAAGCCTCCGCTCTCAAAGCCCTTAACAAACGTTTTATACTTGGATGCAACACATTTATTGGACTCAAAAGCAAGCTTAAAGCCATCCCTACAGAGTAGAGACCTGCTGACAAGGTTCTTCTTTATGAAAGGGACATGTTGCACGTTCTTCAGCTACACGATCTTTCCCAAAGTAAACTTTAGATTGACCATACCAACACCATGAACAGCCGCATGCATTCTGTTTTTCATCAGCAGGGCGGAACCTCCTTGATCTTGATAAGAAGAAAATAGAGAGCGGTTAGCACATACATGAATATTAGCCCCCGTGTCAACCCACCAATCAGGCGAGAGACAAACTGAAAGAATTGTTGATAAATAATTACCATACCCAGATCCTCCAGCTTCGCTAACAACCATGTTGGTTGTCTTCTTTCTGCTGCTTGTCCTTGCGATCTGGGCACTCTTTTGCCCAATGGTCATTACCACCGCACACAAAGTAGAGACCACTCTTTTTAGCACTCTTATTCTTCTTCTTAAAAGACACAACCTGGGACTTGACATCATTCTTGTTTTTCTTGTTTTTCCTACGGGTAGCCTGAGAGTTCCTCTTCTACACCAAGTTGGTGCTAGAGCCTCCCTCTTCATGCACTTTCTTGCCACGAGTGTCCTTTGCCCTCGCATGCTCTTCCACACTTAGAGAAGCAATGAGGTCAGTCACACTGAACTCCTGCCTCCTGTGCTTTAGAGCAGTGTCAAAGTTCCTCCAAGTAGGTGAAAGCTTAGCGATAACACCGCGGTCCACAAACTTGTCGGGCAGCACACACTTATTGTTCTCAAGCTCCTTGGCCAGCATCTGTATCTCATGAGCTTATTTAACTACAGATCGGTCATCGACCATCTTATAGTCATAGAACTGCTCCATGATGTACAGCTCACTCCTAGCGTCAGGAACCCCGAACTTAGCCAAAAGTGCATCCCATATATCCTTGCCCGTAGGCATATCCATGTACAGTGGTACCATACTCTCATCTAAGACACTGATCAGAGACAACTTGAGCAAGTTGTCATCATCATGAAACCTTTTCTCTTCCTCAGGAGTAAGAGGCGGTTCAGTGCGCTTGCCCTTAATAGCATGCTCACAGTGCATAGAGATAAACCACAACATGGATCTGGAAAGCCAGACCTTATAGTTGGCACCAGCATCCTTCAGAGGGGGGTTCATTTCAGTGACGCAGCAATGCTAACAAACGAAAATGACCTATACAGTTTTTGGATCGTTAGGTATTTGGTCATTTTATGGCATGATTTAATCCATAAATACGACGATAAGCATAACAACAGGAAATAAATAATCTTCGAACAAGAGAATCTGCTACCGACATACATTGTAGCAGTTCCTAAAACCGAACAAGAGAATACACTGCCGACACATGCAGTGATTCCTAAACCAAACATTATAGCACAAATCGCAAGTAGTACTAGAGAGAAGTTCAGTGTATACCCTCGGATGGATCCAGATCTAGCATCAGCATCAGCACCAGCACCAGTTCGGGTACGGGTCATGGTGGCCGGCTTGCACAGTCGGTGCAGATCCACGAACAGTTGGGGACAAACAGCAACAGATCGAGCAGTCGCGCGGATGCGCTCCCTAAAAACTGTATCGCCCGTATACCCGTGCAGGTACGCTTGACGGACGGAGCTTGTGCATGCAAGGAGTCCGGCCGGAGATGGCAAAGAGCAGCTACAACTCAGGAACAAAGTGACGGCTAGGGTTTGGAAGGGTGCTTCCAGGATGGGATTTCAGGAGGGTGACGGCTGTATTTATACAGCAGCGGCGCAGGGGTTGTTTAGTTTTTCGCGTTTGCTCTAGGGCACATCAAGTGCAAGTGGTTTTCCCATTTGTCCTTGCACGCTAGACTAAACCACGACTGTGCCACTTGTGACCGTTAGACCCATTGGACTGAGCGGCAAAACACGGCCCATCACATCGCGTCCGGCCAAGGCCGTGGCCGTGGCTCGGCTCGGCTCGGCACGGCGGCGGCGCGCGTGGTCTCTCAGCTTTCTCTCTCACCTTGCACATAGAGGGAGCAACCAACTTACTATTTAAGTTGAGCTCCCTCTCAGCGAGTGTACCATGTGGTACTAATCTCACTCCACTTAGCACTTAATTGTGTGTCTTTGGAATTATAAGATTAATTGCTAGACTAATGATGGGTTTGACCCAATTAATCCAACATCTTACACCAGTTATTAGGTCCCCTGATCCAGAATCAGACGTCGCGCGGCTAGCAGCAGCGCCGGCCGGTCCGTCCGTCGGTGCAACAGGCGCGGTCGCCAGACGCCGCGGCCAGAGGAGGTCTGGATTCGGGAGTCGCGCCGTGCGGGAATTCGGGGGCGGCCCCGGCCCCGGCCCCGCGCACGCTGGCCTGCCCGCCGCGGAGCCGACCTGCTTCCTAAAGGAAATTAAAGGCTGGGCGCGTGGCGGGGCCGGTCGCCGCGGACGCCCTGCATACGGTCGTGCGTGCCTATGACTGATACGTTGGGACTTGCATTTGGCCATTTCGGCCTACGCGCGTAAAGTCACGCACTTCGTCCCCGGCCCGCTGCCAACCTGCACCGAGCATTCAACGTACGCACGGCGGCACGACACGGCGACCGATCGGTACGTCACGGGGCCGCTGGGGACGTTAATTTGGCCTGATGGCGGTACACCACGAGGCACAGTGGCGTGCGTACCGGCCCCTGCGGCCGCCGGCGGCAGTCTTGCCGTCGCCATTGGCCGGCCGCTCAGCTCAGCTGAAAAAGGTAAAAAGGGGTGGTACTGGCAGTGGTAGTTATTGGTCCATGACGACGGATCGACGGGGGTTTGTGGCCGGTACTGCTCCGCGGACGTTGGGTGCAGTGGAGCGCAGCGCGTGCAGGCGCAGTGTGTGTGGGCGCCACCGCCACCGCCGCGGCGAGGTTTAAAATCCGAGGCACGGAATTTCAGGGCGCGAGGGGCCCGGCCGCGCTGCCTGCACGGCCACGGCCACGGCCACGGCCACGGCCATCAACAATCGGCGCGGCGCGGCGAGGTTTCCTGTGATCCACCCAGTGCTCCATCGATATTCGATAGGGTTATTGCAGTGCAGCCGGTGACAGAGTGAGCAGTGTAGTACTCGTGTCCAGTCCTAGCTCGTCACCTCATCCACCATCGCCCGCCCAGCTCACAACAACGGCACACTCCTAAAGCGTAAGTACTAGGCCCAGCATTGGCCATGCGAAACCTGTCGAGGGAGCACTGCCCCGGCCATCATCCACACTGCTCTTCACCCAACATGCTGCGTGCATCCGGCGGCGTTCGCGGAAACGCGCGCTGACCGTGCACCCGGCGTCGCGCGCGGGCGCGGCCGGGCCACCGCATACACCAGCCAGCCATCGTCCATGGACCACAGACTCCTACATACAAGAACAGTCGTCGAGGCTAGGAGTAGCTGCTTTCCCCATCGCGGCGCAGAGCCGGCAGGGCCCCGGCCGGCCACCGGGAAACCCAAAGAACACAACATGATGTACCTTCTACTAAGCATTGTCAATGGAGGTGTATATAACACCTTGTACACACCTTCTACTAAACTTGTAGTAATAAACAATGCTAACACCCTCCTACTTTTGTCTTTTTAAGAATAATTACATACACGGTCCACAAGATACATGATCAGGAAGTGTATCTATGCCGCCATTGAACAGCGGCTGCAGCTTGCAGATTGGATGGTCCCCGGACGGTGACTGAAAACTTTGGCCTTGTTTAGATTCTAAATTTTACTATGTAAAAAAAATTTCTTGTTATATTAAAATACCGATATATATATGGAATACTAAATATAGATAAAATAAAAAATTAATTATACAGTTTTGTTATACTTTACGAGACAAATATTTTAAGCCTAATTAATCAATGTTTAGACAATTATTATTAAATAAAAATAAAATTACTACAGTGTTTAATAGAATTTACTATGCAAAATTGGTATGTAAACAAGGCCTTCGTGGATGTGTACCGGAACCTCGTTGGGTCTGTCACATTTTAGGCCCATGCATCAATGTTTTCTCCCCAAAGTCTAGCGTTGTGCCTTTCTTTGTGGCTTTTGTTTGAGATTCATGCCGTCGGAAATAATAGCAGTCTAGTGACCAATAAATTAATTCCGGTGCCAATAAAAACAACAGCACATGATGTACATATATCGTACTTTGTAGGTGTGCGATTTAACACAAGATCAAACCAACAAACTCCTAAATCAAAATCTAACCTCGTCTGACCCCTACGAGTACACTCCATGTTTTTTTTTTTATGTTTCCCAAAGCGAAGCATACATGCAAGGTTTAAAAACACATGACAGCAATGTGAAGCCATCAGCTATTTATTCTTGGGCAATGCAAAGTTGAAGCCATCACCTTCAACTTTATTTTTACCTGGTAACAATTCACAAGATTTTGAATCCTACAGCCCGATGACGATAGTGAGAACGCATCTGAGCATTTCACGGCGGTGTATGTGTGTGACTGGTAGCGCAGGGTGCAGGGGCCGGCCGGCCGGCACTGGGCAGGACGAGGCGCTCGCGCGCTTACTACGTGCATCCATGGCCATGGCCATGGGCCGTCGTCCGGATCGATGTGTGATCCGAAAGTGGCGGGGAAAGGCATGCTGCAGAGTGCAGGGGCGGATCCCACTGATTGACGCATCACTGCCCGTCTTATGATTTACGTTTGACTGCTCCTGCACCTGCACCTGCACCGCACTGCGCCGCTTCCTTCTGTTTCTGTTTCTTCTCTTCCAAAGCAACGCAACGCAATGCTGGGGCAGGACGCACGAGCGCGGCTGCACCTGCATCAGGTCCTGCATCACGGAGACCGAGTCCAGACGGCCAGACCACCGCACGCACGCTTCCCGATTTCCGCCGCCCCGCGCGGTCACACATCACGTCGCTCACCGGCCAGCAGCGGCCCATGCATCCATCACCCATTCAATATTCAATACCATGACATGGACGTAGCTATCCGGCCATTCCTTTTATCTGATCGATGTTTACCTCTGCTCACTTCTATTTCTATTCAAAACAAATACGCTGTACTTTATATAGATCTTTCGAAAAAAAAGGAAGACAAACTATACAAACCTTTTGCTAGATCTTGAATTTGTTGTCAGGAAATAATTCACAGGACCAATCATGCATGGCCGACGCATCAAGAACCGGAGAAGAAATTGAAAAAATAATAATAAAAAAAGAAATATTACTCGCTTTTGACGCGAGGAACATATGGTCACATGCATGCATGTGGCAGCACACGGTTGCACGTACCAGACCCAGAGGCAGCTAGCCACCCACGCACGCACTGGGCGCAAAGTACAGTGGAAGCAGAGGGCAGTCTCCCATGCATGTTCCACGACACATCTCTTCCACTTTGCTAGTTTCACGTCCTGTCAACCTGTAGCACGGGAAAAGTTGTTGCCTGCCCTGCCTCTGCCGGCCGGCAAGAGAGAGGCCGGTCAGCACCATACAGCGAGCCAAGCCAAGAGCCCGACCGCTCCCTGCGCCACGCATATGCCCATGCCTGCTTGCATTTTGGCATTGCATCCAACGCAATGCTGATGATGCCGGCCGGCCGGCCGTTTGTGTAGTGTACACGTAATGTGTACGTACAACACGTATGAGGCGGCCGGCCGTGGTCGATTAGATTAGTCTGCAGCGACTACTCACCTGCACTTGTGTGTGTCCCGGCTTGCGTGGTCATCTGGTCACGTCGCCGGCACGTCGACCTCAGTGTCGAGTCACACTTGTGCTGACTTCCTGTCCATGGCCCATGGCGGGCGGCGATCGACGTCTGATGGTGGATCGATCGACCGACCAAATCAGAGCTCGTGTCGAGCCCCCGTGCGGCACTGCATGTGGCGCGCCCGCTAATTCCGATCCAGCGAGGACGACATGCCCACCGCACGAGCACCCCAACTTATATTAGTACCTACATACAGTAAGTACCGTTGTCAGGATTGCATGGTGTTAACCAGCAGGCAACTTTGCTGGTGCCCAGAGATTGATGGACGAGATAGTTTTACCGCGAGTCGGTGGCACATGTAGTAAGTAGTACAGTAGTACTTTTTTTTTTTTTTTGTTCCTGACGATAGGATGTAAACCTGAGGAGGCTGTTTGTTGCCGGCAGTCGTGCGCCACGCCACAGCTGCGACCGCCATGGCTGCGGGCTAGTGTTTGGTTTCGTGTCGACTGCACCATGCATGCCACAGACTGCGACATCTTACGACCGACGACGACGACGACAGGTAGAGAACGTGCAAAGCCATGAAGCGGCCGCACATGCACTTGCGTCGTCGTCGTCGTCGTCAAATCAAAGACACACAGTCGTCGTCGTCGACGGACGGAGGAGCTAAACACACGCGCGCCGGCCATTCCCGCCGTACATACTTGAATGACCCAACATACCCTAGCTGTCTCCATCATATCACGCTCGCTCGCCGGGCCGGCCGGTCTCACCGCCGACGTCACCGCGCGCGTGTTGCACGCCTGCCGCACCCACGCAGTGACGTGACAGGAGTGAATGACTCCGCGTCAGTCGCGTACGCACGCACGTGTACGCAAATACTCGTCCCCGAATCCTGGCGTCGTCGAGCAACAGCAACAAGGAGCTGCGTGTCGTGTGCGTGGATCATCTGCATGCGTCACTGCAGTACTGTATGGCTCCCACGCCGTTGAAGTGACTGGGGGTAGCTAGTACTAGTCAATGACCGTAGCAACTCTTTTTTCTTTTCTGACAGGAGCGACAGTGCGAGATCGGCGTCCGATGTTGCACGTGTCAGACCCAGCAGCGTGCCTATACCGGCCGGTACTACTATACCTGCGAGTTCGTCGAATTGGCGCGGAAATTTCTGCGGCGGAATTTCTTACGTTGTAAAAATTATTTAAATTTTGATTAATTAGATTTAAAATATTCGTCTGGTAAAGTACAATAAAACTATATAATAAGTTTTTTATTTCATCTATATTTAGTACTTCATGTATGTATCGATATTTTGATATAACGAAGAATAGAAATTCTGTATAGTAAATTTGGTGGCCAAATTTGATGAACTAAATAAGACCTAGGTATTTCAGATATTGAAAAAATTTGAAACTGTACTATTTCGTTTGAGTTTAATAATTAGTGTTCAATTATGGATTAACTAGGGTCTACTCCCTCCGTCTCTAAATAAGTGTCGCTACATTTTTCGAGAAATAAATACCAGTAAATTTTATAAATAATAAGTATCATCGATTAGTAGTATAATTAATATTATTAGAAAGATCTTTGAATCTACGTAGTTTTTTAATAAATTTATTTCGAGACATAAATATCACATATATTTTCTATAAATCGAGTAAAACTTGTGCCAGACGATTAAAAAGGGAACGAGGGTCTATCAAGTGTCGACAGGGAGACAGAGATAGATGATAAGACTCCGTATATTTTCCTTGCCCATCGAGATGTGCTTTTTTTTTGCCTTTGTTAATTAGTAGTAAATGATCCGATATTAGTACTACATACTGTATTCATATATCCTTGTGCATGTGTTGTGTTCAGTTCTGATTACAGTGCTCGGGTAGTCGGGCAGCAGGCATGCAGAGCCGGGGGGCAAGTGGGCAGGTCCAGGTCAGGTCGGCTCTGATGACAAGTCCCATCAAATAGCACCAATCCCAAGCCATTCCACGCCATGACGTTGCTGATGAATTTATTTCCTTTGTCAGCGACGAGGCCTCGGGGGCCCCTCTCCCTGGTTGTGCATCTCTCTCTCTCTACCCCAGCTCGCCCTGTAGCTCTCTTCAACCTTTTGCCTTTTGTTGCTTTTTATCTCTGCGCCTCATCCATGCACCATCGTCGTCGTTCATCTGCCACGATCCATCTCCGTTCCTCACCCCCAACCGCCAACAAGATGTACGCGCACCTAATAGTATTATATATGATGATTTGTTGACGTGAAATCTGATGGTTGCTTTTTGCATGGTTAGATCGACCATAAATAATATATCTAATCATTGTTGCTGGTGGCTTATGTTGTCGTCAAAATGAACAAGATACGGCCGGTCTCTCTCACACA
>CM041634.1:60229406-60245932 GCA_023333625.1 Bothriochloa decipiens
GTCAAAATGAACAAGATACGGCCGGTCTCTCTCACACAAATAAAGGGCTCTCTTTTGGTTTTCCATATCTATGCTATGCATGGTAG
This sequence comes from Bothriochloa decipiens, assembly GCA_023333625.1. Classification (NCBI taxonomy): domain Eukaryota; kingdom Viridiplantae; phylum Streptophyta; class Magnoliopsida; order Poales; family Poaceae; genus Bothriochloa; species Bothriochloa decipiens. Next base: position 60,229,493 of record CM041634.1, read on the forward strand.
ACAGATGCATGTGTGTGTGTTTTAGGTGCAAAAGCAAGTGACAGATTTATTTATTTGTTCTTTGCCCAAATTGCCTTTTCCCACTTTATTTGTCCAGCTTTCAGTCGTACTTTGGAACCAGTAACAGTACTTGCTCCATGTGGGAGCTTTTTAAACCTGACAAAATCGGTTACAAAATAACTACACTTTTGACATTTGGCCATTTATCAACTTATATGGTTCTCCATCCTTATTAGTTTCAATCCACAACATTTGGCATTCTAAAATCCCTCGTTTTCTCAGTTTGCTTGTCATTCTCACATCGCAGTCGCCCCTGGTTTCTTTATCTATTGTACATGACTTTTGGGAAATAGTACGCCATTTAACATTTTTTAAATGAAGTACGCCATTTAACATATGCTTGCGTGCACTTTCGACCTTGTGAGGAAAGAACGCTACAGGGCCGGCCAAAGATCGAGAAACGGTACTACTTAACTCGTCAAAATGCCTATGGATGCAGAGAATCCCAGATCTAAAGGGATCGCTGTGCGTTCAGACGCTCACAATGAGCCGCAGCTTGCAAATAATTGCTGGAGAGGGACAGACAGAGATACACATGCATGCAATGCAAGCAAGCTGGGATTAGAATAGAATAGAGATTAGCCTCTCCACCAGGGCAACACCAGTCAACTTTTTTCCTTTTTATCCACTGGTGATGGTGATCATATATACAAGGATTAAGCTGTTGTAATACAAGGATTAAGCTGATGTAATCATAAGATAGCACTATTTAGCTAGGAGCTTAACTTTTTGGTATTATATTATACTCCCTCCGTTCTAAATTGTAGCTCGTTTTGACTTTTTGGTGCATGCATTTTGTTATGTATCTAGACACAAAAAAGTCAAAGTGAACTATAATTTGGAACGAAGTGAGTATATTATAATATCTATATGAGTAGTACATGCATATGGTAATGATGCAATCATGCATGCACGCTGCATGTAACCTCTGCGTGTCAGTGTGTGTGCTCATCAGTTAGTTTCCGTTTCTGGAAACCTGATCTGCCTCTTGTCTTCCGCTGTGTCGTCGTCGGTGGTGGTCCTGCTCATGCATGCTGTGTTGTGCATACTAGGATACTGACATACTGTGGCGGCGGCTGTCAGTGTGGCTGTGGACCATATATATGCAACATCGAAAAAAGCACTTAGCACTGTGTGTTTGAACCGCAAAAGTGGCCGGAAGGTCCATCTATGCACACTGTTCTCCGTTCACGTTTCACAGTGAGAAACTCTCACTCATAATAACCACGGATTCCACACAAAAGAACGTGTTAAGACGATAGAGAGCTAGCTAGAAGCTAGTGACTAAGTGTGCGTGTGAGAGAGACGTACACACACAAAAGATAAGATGCGCAGAGAGTAGATAGGTTGGCTAGGAGTTGAAAACGATGGATCAGGTGTGGCACATGTACAAAGGCATCGATCCAGCAGGTAGATAGTTGGATAATTTACTAATGGGTGGGTTTGTTCAGACGTTCCATCAAGGGTATGAACTCGTGAATTCGATGGCTGCCATATACATGGAGCCTTTCCCCTCGTGATGCTCCTCCGGATCTGACGACCGCTCCATGAGATCTATGGACAGGATAGCTAGGTGACAACCTGGGTGTGTCCTTTTCAGGCATCGATATGCATGTGGACTTGTTAATTGAGCGGCGTTGCGTTGCGTTTGCTGTCGTCGTTAATTCACTGCTAGGAGTACTACTAGCAGTAGCAGCTTGCAAAGTGTGAGCTAGCAGCTAGGGCAGCTGGCCGGGCAAGCTAAGCAATCATGCATGAAGCGTCCAGCCGGAGGCAGCTGGAGAAACGCCGACATGACGGTGACACGGCGTGCGAGCAAGGATACACAAGCTTGTTTCATATTTTATATAATATATACGGTCATTTGGGGTCCTTGTCAGGCTTATATAAGTTGTTCACTAGAATTGCAGCCGCATATCTGTTAGTTGAGGTGGGTACTACTGTACATATACTACTACTACCACTATTTTTTTTCTTTTTGCCATTAAACAAAGCATGCATGGGGCATTGTCAAAAAAAAAAGATGCTTACATGGGGCACTTTTGGTGGTGGGTAGGGGGTACCTACACCTAGCGTCAGGAAAGAATACTAAGGCCTTGTTTATATTCAAAAAGTTGAAAAAATTTACACCGTAGCATTTTATTTGTATTTAACAATTAATGTTATATCATAGACTAACTAGGCTTAAAAGATTTGTCTCATAATTTATAACTAAACTGTCTAATTAATTATTTTTTATCTATATTTAGTAAAAAAATTGATGTTACGTAGAGAGAGCGAAAAAATTTTAGAGGTGAACTAAAAGCCTAAGACTAAGGGCGCCGGCCCAAACTGGGAACGCCAAGATGAGCCCAACATGTCACACCGCCCGGCATCACATCCTTCACCGCCTTTCTCGTGGAAAATATACTTGCCCATATGATGCGCTGCATTGACGGACGGACGCCTAGACATCAACTCCCTCGGTTGCGCAGCCAGAGAATTAGGTCCCTTTCCCATGTAATCCTACGGAAAAGAATGAGGTACTCGTGGTAGAGACGACGAAGGGAGGCTAGAGATCCACAAGCCTCAGCTCCACAAAAGCACTCCAGTCCCTTTCTACCCTATAAACGTAGGATAACGACCGGCCATTCAGGACATGTTTGGCTTAACTCTAGATACGCTGCGTCGTGAGCTTCCAGACGTCCGATTTCGTTTAGACATAAATATGTCTGAGGTCAACTTGCCTAGGAGCTGAGGGTGTAGACCAAACATCCCCTCGTTAAGTACCAACACAAATCGACTTTAAATTCTAAGAACAGGTGTAATAATGTGATAGGTTGAGTGAGAGATGTGGCAATACACCCAACCACCCAGAGGTTCATATCATGTCTGGGACTGAATTCCGATGCTATTTAATTTTCTTCTTAATGAAAAACTACCAGAGAACAAGGTTTATGCTGAGAGGAGAGAGGAGAGGAAAGAAAAGGTGACCAGGTCGTGAACTATCAACCAGCCGAGGCACAAGCTCTGAAACATTTTACAAGAGAATAATTAAGGTGGATCATATATTAACGGTATGTCACTTTAAGATCTATAAGTGGGCCGTTATATCGGTAATAGGTGACACCTGCATAAATATAGCTAGCATACATGTGCTGAATGTTGCATTAATGTCTCATCAGTCTTGGGCTGAACATTGTAATGTTTGAACAGAACAGTGCGGTGTTTGTTGAATTGAAAGAAGCAAAGACCGAAACTTAAATAGAACCATCCAGTAATGTAGCAACACTTGTGAAAGGAAAGGAAGGTACTTATGCGCGCGAATAAAGTTCAGCGCCAATTCAGCACCTTTTCATCCCATCCATCAAAGAACACACATCTGTATCTATCCCCACGGATCAGAGATATGGATTAGACATGGAACAATCCTCGAAAAAGGGAGATCGAAAGCAGAACCACGAGGAACACTATGTGCGGTGAGGCGAGAAGGCCATTTAAGGGACGAAAGGGGAAGCAGAGACGTAGGCATTTGGGGGCCGTCGTCGTCGTCTTTGGTTTCATCTTTTGGTGAAATGAAATGAGAGGTGATGAGCCATGATGGCAGGCAGGGATTGGAGGAACACGGCCCAATGCCTTAGGGTTGCGTCAACGGCAGCACCACCCTTGTTGTGCGAGTGGAAGGGAGGGCCCAAAAGGCCTTGCAAAAGCATTGGAGAGGGCTGCATTTCCTGTCTAGTCTTTTCAGGCAGCATTCTCTCGGCTCAACTAGGGTATGGTAGCATCTACTGATCTACTACACCCTACAGTATCTTTGGCCTGGGGTTTGTTCCATCTTTCTTGCCCGGAGAATATCGGGTCATCTCAGTAGATAAAGACGTTGCCACGCCAATAAGTGATGGTTGCACTTGAAAGGTGCTGTGCTTTTGCCTCGGATGGAAATTGACGTCTCATCCTGTCCATGTTGCAGGCTGGAGGTAGAAACAAACGGCCATCATGGACTCTCTCCCTCCCTCCCAGGTTACGGTTAGGGTACAACTTTCAAAGGCATCATCACAGGCAAGCATCTAAAGATACACAAGATCTTCCTCATCAGGGAGTTTGGACGAACAATCATGGTAGTCGTCACCTAGTGCCCAATCATTTCTGGTGATAATGCCATCCATGATTCTTAGCGACGACCAAAAGTTGTGCGCAAACAAAATTATCATGATTGGGGAACAGTCGCACAGGCTGATGAGGCAAAGAGAAGACGCTAGTTCGGTTTAGGTCTTTTGAACTGTGTCTGCATAGCTCAGTGATCATTTTGCCTCTCAAAGGGTTTAGACAAAGTTTGAAGAAAATAATAATATTCGCTATGGCCTAAAGGATCGAATAACATTTATATGGGCTAGGGCACATCCAACTCTCACGGGGCCTTTTCATGGTCCCGTGGAGCCATCACATAATCTACAATCTACCAATTCTTTTGGCAGAAGGAGCTACCAGGCCCTAGAAAGAGCGAACAAGCCATTCATCAAAGAGCAAACAATACAACAGCGAAAACGTGGGGATTGAAAAGGGCATCGAATTACGCCTACAGGATGTGACGATATATATTTAATAATAAGCATCAATTTGGAAACTATTTACACCCTGCATCCTGACAACTCAAAAAGGCCCAACCTGAATTTTGTTTAGTACTCTACCTGAATCAAGTGTTATTGTATGTTTGCCGCCCGCCCAAACACAGACAGCACCAATATAATTAGCAAGGGCGGCAGAGAGAGCGTAGGGCTTACCATTGCCGCCAAGCTCATATCGATCATGACAGCAAGGTTTCTTTCCTTGTACCCTTGCTACCTCCCTTAAATTTCAAGGATGGCAGTGCATCTATAGCCCATTGAGGTGATTTGGTCCCTATCCATAGAGCTTGCCCCGAATCCTTGTTCTTGAAATCAGGATGCTTTGGTGTTGGCTGCATGTCAAACACGACAACTGCAATGTTGAGCACAGATATGGTAACATCAGAGACTAGTTAAGATGTAGTTTTTTTTCCGTTATACTAACCTTGTCTGTTCTATTGTCCCACCAGTTTGCTGGATTGTCCACAAGATCTCACCACAAGTCCTCTGAAAGCAAAACGAGTCAACAGTAAAACAGGTCAGATGTCTGACAACTCAAAACTACCTATTCTGTTCCAGAAAAAAAAAAAGGCTTTTTGGTTAAAAAGGTAGCAAGAATTACTCAAGCAAGCAAAATTTGTCAAATCAGATGATTGAGTCAAAACTACATGTAAGAACATACTGGTCAGCATGCAGCACAAACCCTATGGAAAATTAGGAAGTTATTTGGCTATGCACCGGGGAAAATAATAAAACAAGAATACACTAAACTCAGTGTTAATAAAGCAGTACACATTGTCTCAGCATTGATTTTTGTACAATTAAACATCATGTGCTAGCAGGTAACAAAGGACAGTCATTGTACCACCTTCAAGTTTTTGTTTTGATCCAGAAAAACAAAAAACAAAAAACTAACGACGGGTTGGATTTTACCTTTCCATGTATCATTACCAAAAGGTTTACTTCTTCCTGTGGCAGCATAACCACTACCGAAAACCAAATCATCCAACTTTTCACGAACTGATGTAGGTGCACTGTCAAGCCAGAGTGCCTCATCGGAAACCTTGCTTTTAAAATCAGGATACTTCGCACTCCTCTGCATTATAGAAGTGTCAGTGTAGCTTGCAGGCTTATTTCTTTGAAGGGGAACTTCTATCGTTCTATGAACAAGTAGCGTACTCACCGATCCATTTTGCTTCTGAGGCCGGTTATCAATCCAATCTTGTGGTCGAGTTATAACATCATTCCAGAGTTTATTTAACTTATCCGCCTTGCTCCTATAACCTGAGGATCCAACATCATTCCATCATCAGAAATTACAGGTGTTAACTATTCACAATTGAAATCAAATGAGGAAAATGCATTGAAAGTCCTTAAACTTGTCCCATGCCCACCATGTTGTCAAGGTCCTCCTACTCTTAGAATGCATATGAACTTACTTTAGTGTGTCACTGCAGATCCAAACCACGCTATTTAGCAAATATTTACATACGTGGCACTTCAGATTTTAGCTTGTGGACCAAAAGGTTTCTATGCTCTACTGCAGGATCATGGTCATTGCTGCTATCATGTATACATGTCAGATGCCATTTTTCACTCCACATAGGCAAGTTCATGCTGATTAGGGTAATTAGAACATCGATTAGCCATTTAGTAAAATTTAGGGACCAGATGTGCATTTCAAGAATTTAGAGACCTGGACGATACCATAGGTCTAATTTAAGAACAACTAGTGTATTTTTATCAAGTCAATTATAGAAAGTTAGAAACTAGACATTAAAAAACTACATAGGAGGCGCAACGCTTCTGCTGATAACTATACAAACATTTTTTTTAGTTGCATTTGGATGAGGTGATACCTCTGTGGCACTTCTATTTTGAGTTTACTAGTTCGAATTTGAACACAAAGGCCCTAATGAAGCTATATAGCCCTCAAATGTACTTGGCAAGTATGGGCAACATACAGGGCATACTAAAAGCATGGTTTTCATTGACACGCTACGCTATGTGTAATATAATGCACAGACTGTAAGGTTAAGCTGTTTGCTAGCCTATATGTATACAGCCTCACAAATGTGCTCTGAGCGAATCAGTTCTTATGAACTCAAAACATCAAAAGTGCAGTAAAAGTATAGCCATAGAGGTTTCCTGTGTTACTTTCATATTCATTAGCTGAGGCATCAAGATACTTCCAACAGTGTTGACCAGTTTACAAAGTTATTGGAGCAAGGTCAACATGATAGATTGGCAAATCTGCTAATCAGGATCAGCATTCAGCAATCAATCTGATGAACTAACTAATGAGACTTATGCATGCGAACAAAGGTGCGCAAAAGATATTGATTGTTAATATTGCCCCTAACTGGTAATAAAGAAACATCCCAGCAAGAATTCATCAAACACAATCAAATGTTAGAAATAAGTCAGTTTTATCGCGTTGAACCATCCTGTTAGACGCAGCCTTGGGAGGACATAAACAAAATGACCTCATGACATAGCAGAGCAGGGTTTGGGGACATTGACAGAGAGAGATACATAACCTGAAACTGTATTAGGCGGAAATTTAGAGGTGGGTTTTTTTGCTTCAACTTTCTTTTCAGACTCAACAATCTGCATAAATCCTTCATCTTCATACAGTATGGCATCCGTTTCAACAGCTTTACTATCAACAAATCTCAGCGAATCTGCTAACACCTGTAACAGGTTTAATATTTAATCAGTTTTGCAGTCGGCTTCATTCGATCACTTAAAATAAGAATTATAAGAAAGGCCATTACTACACAAACTTGGGAGGAGAGTAAGAGTACGAATTGCTCAAGAGTTTTATTATTGCAAAGCGCAAAAGAAATGTCCAAATTAATCCCCCTTCTCCCCTGCACACACACACCCCAAGCAAAGGCCATGGATGGTGTCCAAATAACCATACAATCTAATCCTAATTTTTTGTTCAGCTTACTCCCCTGTTTGAGCTGGTCCAATTTACCCTTAATAGGACTTGTCACTCTTTTATTTCTCATGTATACAAGTAAAGTTTTAAGTTAAAATTTTGTGGTTTGAAAGCAAACGTCAGAAATTATGTTAAACTATATTATGAACTTTTGAAATAGTTGGAGGAGTAAATCGAACCAAGATCTACTTTAGGGGGTTATACACAGGTCGTCAAAGTTGGGGGACATTTTGGACTTTTTTCCAAAACAAAATGGGTGCAAATACTACATGCAGGGCCAACTAGATTTGCACTGGACACACAAGGCATGTGCCTACCCCCATGACATTCACAACGAACAGAACAGCAAAAACAAATATGAGCAATGGCTACATGCCTGAATGTTTGCTTCACCATCAGCAAGCTGGAAAGGTGGAGAATCACAAGTTAATTTACCAGACACAGAGACAAGGTCATTTTCTTTCAAGTAGGAAGCAGCTACTTGTGCCAAGTCATCTTTGAAAACTATGGGAACCCTGAAGGTAAAACAAGTGGAACATCAGAATATTCAAACAGGCATGAAAAATGAAAACAGGCATGCCAAAAAAGTAGGATTAATGAAACTACTCCAGCAATAACAAAAGAGATACTTCTGGTGGTCCTCAGTACATTCAAGACTACAGATACTTGTGGTGTCTAGACTACCATGCTCAAACAAAGGTCATAAAGTATGGATAACTAAATGCAAAGGAATATGCCTAATTTTGCAGAATAAGAAGATCAATAACGATATGTGGCGATGGAGCAGGTCCAAATTTTGGTTCACAATAATATTTTCTTTTACGGATAACAAGGCAACAATAAATTTAGCTAGACGTTTCGACACAATCACACAACACCAAACAAAAACAGCAATATTTGGGAGCAATCCCACTCTCAACATATCCTAACATGAAAACCGTCCTTCCAAATGCAATCATTACGTATCGTGCAAAGTGATCATAGCACAGAAGAAAAAGGGAACAACAAGGGAAAGCAAGCAAGCATAAGATGATGAATCAAGCAGGTCTAACATTTGGGTCACAGCAATATATTTTTTTTTTTCCCTACAGATATCGTTTTGACACAACAACGAACAAAACCTGCAATAATTGGGAGCAACCCCAGTATCAACATATCCTAACATGAAAACCGTGCTTCCCACTGCAATCATTACGGTATCCTACAAAGTGATCATAGTACAGAAGAAAATGCCAACAACAACAAGGAAAAGCAAGCAGCGCTCTCTCACCAGAACTTGGGCAAGTTGATGCCGTGGTCGTGCACGAGCACGGAGACCGCGGAGAATCCTCCGTCGGACAGCTGCTGCATGTGGACGGGCGCGCAGACGCTGCCGACGAGGTTGACGGCGTTCGCGACGCGCGGCTGGAACGGGATGGTCGGTGGCCGCGGCAGCTCGCCCGGGAGCTTCAGCTTCTCCCTCTGCCACGCGGGCTTCGTCTCCGAGTCGGCCGCCACCGCCGCCGGCGGCTGTGGCGCTGCAGGGGACGCGGCGGCGGCAGCAGCGTCCGCCGCTGGCGGCGGCGGCTTGGCGCGCGGGCGGGCGTAGGCGCGCCTGGGGGGCGTGGAGAGCTCCGCGGCGGCGGGTGAGGACGCGCGAGAGGTGGCGGTGGATCATGGTGGCTGTAGAACCCTAAACCCTAGCGAGGGGACTGGGGAGGCAGGAGAGGAGAAATCCCTTCCCAGGGCGGAAGAAGCCAGGTGGTTAAACAAAGGTCAAGAAGAAGACAGGTGCAAGAGAAGAGCGGAGAGGAGGCTGACGGGTTTAGTGGTGGGCCGGTGGGTGAGGCTGGTCCCGTGTGTTATGGTTGAACGGTCGACCTGGGCTTGGGCCGCACGATCTTCCATAGTTCCATGGGAAGGCTTTTTGTTGGGTTGTGTCGGTTGTGGCCTTGTGGGGTTCAACTTCCGACTTACGAATTTATTGGTCGCTGGCCCAAGACTGAGAAGAGGCCCAATCGCCAGGTCTACGTGCCATAATACGGCCGGCACCGCCGCCGCGCATGCTCCTGACCTGAACTGACCGCGCGCGTGCGTGTGGCCGTACCTTCCACACGTCGGGACGGTCGCGTCGCGGGCTGGCTGGCTGGCTGACTCGTTAGTGGTAGGAACCCACGCCCAGCGAGCCGACGTCGATCGCGGAGCGGAGCGGAGCGGGTTCACTGCTGTGCGATGATTTGGACGTCGTCGATCCCGGCCCGCCCCCGCGCGATGATTTGGATGCTGCTTGAATCACAGCGCGTGGCACAAGACCGTCGACAGAGCTGTGCAGACACACGCTGCACTGCATGCCTGCCAACGTGGTAAGGTAATTAAACGTGCGTCATGCATCGTCGCTGCGCTCTCGACGTCGTCGATCCCATGAGGTCCGTTGTTCCCAGACAATCGATCGAAATTGGCCCTCCCATCAAGGAGCGACCGCAGCAGTGTGCCAGGCAGATTCCTGCAAAAAAAAAAAAAAAAGAAACACAAATGCATTTCGTCGACACTTTAGATTAGATTATTCGCGGCCTTGGATCGATGATAGACCAATGGGAATCGATCTATCTGATCATGATTGCAAGCGCGTATCCTTCCAACACGTACGCTACGCACGCCGCCGTTTTCGGTTAATTATTAGCTAGCTTTCGACCGCGCGGTCCAGTCGACCAACCAACCAACCAACCAATCATGCATTCGATCGATTAGCTAGTGAACCACTGGTAGCTAGCTCGCACTTGCTACGCACCAACCAAACCAGCCCAATGCCCATGCATGCGAGCTCCAAGCTCCAACAGCACCTCACATGGGTGGCTTCATTATCTAGCTAATCGATCTATATACACTGAAATTAATGTTCCCGACTGCATGCTGTTTCTTTGCATCGTCCTGCCTGCACCGCGCGTCCACTTCACGCAAGCAGTTCCCGGCCCTGTTATTTTATATTTTCGCATGCAATCTCTACGTACTATAGAACCATCGTCTGTGTAAAAAGTTTTCTTCTTATATTGTTTTTGATAAAAAAAAAAAAAGCCCATCACGAAATAAAGTAGATCCGTCATGTTCTCACCAGCCGTTTCGCTCCCTATCGAGACATGACATATTGACACGTGTCTCCATCATCCGGGGTTATATATTCTTCGGACAAATGGAGTCGCTACACACTAATAACTAAAAACGGCCTGGCGTATTGGTTCAGTATAATCGTCCTCTAGCTTTTTTTTCCTTTCTCAACAGGGGAAAAAGAGAGAAGGAAAGGTGTTCTGTTAGTAGAATACGACTGCCAATAGAGGAACATACGGAGTATACACGTAATAATAAGCACCCCACACTTTGGTTGACCAAACCAAATTATCATTAATCCACCACAACCAGCCACTATAATATCCACACTACACAAAAATAAATAAATACCTATCCAATAGCTTTTGGATTAAATACTATAACATATCAAACTAATAATAATTTGATTCTCTGATACAGGTGATTCAACATTGTAAGTGTACTAGTGTAGGCTCATAAAAACACTGCCCGCGCCATCATACTAACCAAGAGTAGCGAGTGTAGTCTAAGCTCTATATATCATTTAAGGGTCCTCTCAAGTTTGAGGTCTCTAGAGAGATTCTGTCAGAGTTGATGTGTTTAGGTTCGGCTCTTATATTTGGCTTTAAGGGCATTCAAATAAGAGCTTTAGTAGAGATGCTGTAACGTACATATTATTAGGATAATTGGATCAAGCCCATTATTTATTCTAAATAATCAGTAAACCTCAAAGGCCCATAATTGTGTGATTAAGTGAAAAGGTGATTAGTACCAACTTGACTAATTACCTAGAGGACAATCAACTTAAATAGTGAGCATTGGGATGCCCACATAAGCTGATTAAGGAGGAGAACCTGGGACCCACACGCGCGCGCCGCCGCCGAGCCGAGCCGCGCCGCCCGCGCCACCGAGCCGCGCCGCCCGCGACGGGCCCGGGCCGGGCCGTGGGCGTGGGCTGGCTGGCTTGGCTTGGCTTCGGCCTGAGGCCGTGGGCCTTGGGCTGGCCGGCCGAGGCAAACCCTAGCCGCCGCTCCAGCCCACCCGGCCGCCAGGGAGATCCAACGGTCTCCCGACAGGGGCGCCTCCTATATAAGGGGCTTCTGTCGGAGACTAGGGTAAACGAGTGTTCCTCCCGACCAGCCGCCTCCACTCCACTGTTCGAGCTTGAGCCGCTCCTGTGCACCTCCGGCCAGATCCCCTGCGAGCACAGGCGGCTCTGGTGAGCAGGCCTCCAGAACTTGTCCCGTCAAGCGTACCTGCTCGGGTAGGCGGGCAATCAAGTTTTTAGGGAGCGTCCACGGGCGCGACTGCTCCGACACGCTGCTGCTGCCTTCCCCGACTTCGTCTCCGTCCAGCACTAAGATGGTGGCCACGAGGACGCGTGCTGGTGCGAGTGTGGGAGCCAGCGCTGATGCCGGCGACGCCATCCCTGCAGGTGGCGCTCCAGGCGACAATGGTGCTATACTGGCCGCGGGTACCGGCAGTAGCACGCTAGGGTATAAACTGAGATCCATGTTTATGCTTCATTTCATTGCTACTGTTATTTTGCTTATGTTAATAAGTAGCAGTAGCAGTAGCGATTATGAGGCTGTCGCACGCATCATACTAGCGTTAGTATTTTGTTTATCACATTTATGGATTAATACATGGTGTAAAATGACTAAATATCCAACACATATATGTGACGAGACATAAAAATCCGCTAAGCACTTAGCTGGTCGGTGGCATTTTATAGCTGCACAACAGTATTTGAAACATCCTCAATTTTCCACGAAGGGAAAATACACAGAATGGCGGATAATATAATAGTTTGAAGCATCAAACCATCTCATTATCTCGCAATAGTCGATACAGGATCCATACATCGTACAAAAGATTACAATTAGGGGGAATTACATAAATAATTCATCGCCACACTGGCGGAATCATCAGAGTAGCAGCAGCCTCTGGAACAGCTGCAAAAGGCGGAAGTACAATAAAATCTCCAAAAAGAAGCCTGAGCGTAGGAACGAGACGTCTACTCCTCCTCATCGTCATAGTCGTAGTCGGGCTCACCTGCCAAATAATTTTCAGTACGGTTTGTACTGGCCACATCTCCCACCCTATGCTTTGCTTTTGCTATGTAGTATTTGGTGGGATGCAAGGATATAATCAAATCGACCTATTATGTGGCTGTAGTTTCCTATGCAAACAGTGACCAATATTATATAATATAATTCATCAAATTTTAATCCATCTCAACCACACATCCAAACCCATTCCATCACCATCACACACATCTCACCCTCTCGCACTCAGTCGACAGGTCCAACTCCCTCTCGGAGCCTGTCTCAGTGGCTCACAGCCGGAAGGTAACACCAGGGGGAGAAATAGAAGGACTCCTCTCACTACTCCCGAGAAGTGTGGGTCTTAGGAAAGAGCCATACCAGTGGCCCACGGACTATATATAGATTCATAAACTCTGCAGAGCGTGTACTCCCGTAACCACAAGATCACTATCATCGGCGGTGCCCCGCCTAAGCTGATTCCGGCTGCTTTCTAACCGGTGCGATGCCACCCTACCACTCAGTACTGGGACATCCCGGATAGGTACCACCGGCACACTGAGACTGTGAGACATAGTACCGGGCCCCCGTGGTCACTATGCTGTCTAAGGAGGGTGTGGGTCTCCACGCCCGTACCTCCCGACACTTTCTGCTAACAACCTAGTAGTAGTGGCACCGTCCTAGCTAGTCAGACATCCGTCTCCCGCCCATTCAAGAGCGAGTGGTGAGCACGTAAGTCCCAAGGTTCTGGTCCTCAAGAGATATCAGGTCCTAGGGGGATCAGACAGGATTATCTTCTCTTTTGGGACTACAACAGTCCGTGCTACAACAGCACCTCCTTCCCGGGGCTTTGCTCCACGAAGGTTCTCACCCCCGGGATCTCCTTATGCATCACAATGTGCCCGCCACAAGCACCTCACACGGGAATGCCCAGAACACATTCCCCGGCAAGACTCGCCCACATGGCTCGTCGTAGAATCCTGTCCGATCGACTCAACCCTCACCACACACCCAAGACGCACGCAGCACTCTCCCCAAGTAAAGTGGCACCACGTGCCTTAACCATATGACCATACTCTCCACCACGCATCATTATCACACAGATATAAGCGTAGTAGAAGTAAAGCATCATAGATAAAATAAGCAAGCGTCTAGCCTATCAGCAGGTGTGCAGGAGTAAGGTTGCGACAAGGTAAAGGCTCATCAAGCAGTTCTATCATGCAACCTATCATCAGGTGATATTCATAATTGAGCACTAGCAACTAGATATTATGCCATGCGTAATAGGATCTACGAGGTTGGGTGGGGTGTGGCACCTGTGAAGTCGTCACCGAGCTCCTCCTCGTACTCGTAGTCGTCCTCCTCAAGCTGATCCTCCTCTGAAACGAGACATAATAGCCGCGTTAGCGGCTCCTATAGAGTCAACACAAAGAAGCAATAAAATTCAATAACTCCAAATGCACTCATACACAAGCCTATGACGTAGAGCTTATTTTTATGAAAATTTGGACACTTGGTTCATATTTTTCGGAGTTCGTATGAAGAAGTTATGAATTTCCGAAGTTTATTCTATTTTCGGAAAAAGAAAAAGGGCAGATTAACCTGGAGCTGACACGTGGCAACTCCTGATTGGGCCACGTGGCGTGCAGAACAGTGCAGCTGGGAATGGGCTGACGTCATGCTGACGTTATGCTGACGTCAGTGTCGACGGGTCCATTTAGCGGCTGACAGGTGGGGGCCACGGTTCTGGTCACTGACAGGTGGGGCCAGGTCAACGGTCAACGTTGACGGTCTCGACCGGGCCTCGGATGTCTGGACGGGGCTGGTTCTGGGCCAGGTTAGGTCGGCCACTGTACACTCGAGGGGGCGGTCCGGGCGACCCCTCGAGGACGGAGCTCGCTCGGGCGAACGGACTGGCCTCGAGAACGAAGCTTCGCCTGGCGAACGGACATGCCCTCGAAGACGGATCTTTGTTCGCACGAAAGGGGCAGCCCTCGAGAACAGTGCGCCCCTCGAGACTTGACCCTCTGGCCTCGAGCCGGGACTTTGACTCGGGCAGGACCTCGATTAGAGCCAGGACCTCGACTCCGTCGGTCGGACCCTCGACTCCGTCGGTCGAACCCTCGACTCGTCGGGTGAACCCTCGACTCCGTCGGGCGGACCCTCGACTTCATCGGGCGGAACCTCGACGAATGTCGGGTGGACCCTCGACTCGTCGGTCGGACCCTCGACTCGTCGGTCGGACCCTCGACCTCGTCGGGCGGACCCTCGACCTCGTCGGGCGGACCCTCGACGAATGTCGGAGCATTAGCTGAGCTACGTGGCTGGTCGGCTAGGTGCTCTAACTCGGGGAATTCGACCCTCAAGCCGGTGGCGGTCAGCGAGGCGCGGCGGCGGCGAGGCTAAATTCGCCGGCGAAGCCGGGCATTGGTCTCCATCCTCCTTCTTGCCCTTCGATTGGAGAAGCTGGGATCTCCATGAGCTAGCTACCGGGGCTAGTCGAGGCACGGCGGGGCGTGCGCAGCTCGGCGGCCACGGCGGACGCTCCGGCGGCCAGAGTCCGGGGAGGCCAGAGCTGCAAAAGTGCGTGGCTCCAACTGTGGCCCGTGCCGGCTCCAAGAGGTTGCCAAAAACGTGCTCTAGACTACGGCGAAGCTATCGGTCGCGGTAAGGAAGGAAACAGGGATAAGGGGTGCGAGAACATCGACGATGTACTGGTGGTGGCCATGGCCGAGCAGGGCGAGGGCGGGGATGCTTACTCGCGCAGCGACGGTCGAGGCAGGTGACGCAGGCTTGGTGGCGACTCGGTGCAGGGAAGCGAAGCCGGGCGTCGAGGTGGGTATGCGGCGCTCCCAGGTCCTCCTCAGCGCGCGGACGGCGGCAGCAGCAGCACTCTAGCTCCGCCTCCTTCCTGCTCCTCCCTCCCTCTCTCTCTCTCTCGACCGATCTGGCGGCGGGTCTCCACAAAGACGGCGGGGCGATGGGGAAACCCTAGAGGCCAGGGTGCTCCTCTTTAAATAGGCACGGCGGCCGGCCATGGACGGCGGAGGCAGAAGATGCCCATCGGGCGGCTGTGCGCGGCCACGATTAGGGTTAGGGTTCGGTGAAGCGCGGCGCAAGCAGGCGGTTAGATGGACGGCGCGGGACGCGGCCGTACTCGGGCGGACGGCGGAGGCGCGCGGTGCACAAAAATGGTGCGTCGGACGCGACGCGCGGTCGACAGAAGTGGTAAAAGGAAGGAGCTGACAGCTCGGTCCCACGCGTCAGCGGGACGGGGCGGCGAGCGGCGGAGACAGGCCCATGTTGGGCCGTCCTGGTTAACTGGGCCAAGGCAGCGCGCGAGCGGGTGTCGGGACGCGGCAGCGCGTCGAGCGCGACTGGGCCGACTCTCGAGGCAGGCCGGTCGGGCGAGCGCGCGAGCGAGCGGGCAGGCGGTCGAGCTGGGCCTCGAGCTCGGGCAGGCGGTCGAGCTGGGCCTCGAGCTCGGGCAGGCGGTCGAGCTGGGCCTCGAGCTCGCAGCAGGCCGGCGGACGAGCTGGCCAGCGCGGGGGGGTTCGGTAGCAGGCATATATGTATACATACATATGAAAGGTTATTCGATTTTTATTAACATCACATAAAATCGAATAAGAGGCGAATCAAACTCTGGTTATTTAAATGCAATGCTCGGGCTATCGTCAGGTGCTATTTGTGCAACTAGGTTTCCTACATGACATCCACCATACACTGGTAAACTTTAGAAAAA
>CM041634.1:60250932-60282852 GCA_023333625.1 Bothriochloa decipiens
AGGTTTCCTACATGACATCCACCATACACTGGTAAACTTTAGAAAAATTTTTAAAAGCCCGTATTTTCAGAGACCGGATTTCTAGGGTTGTTACAGTATTGTCCTACCACCACACGTTCAACACCCGAGTCACCAACGTGCGTCCAATAGTATGTACCACTCGGAATTAATTAAGATGATTTCATGAATAAATCACATTTAAAATACGTCCTGCTTGGGTTTTGAGTCAAAGTTCCTTTTAAATATACTTTTGTATTATGATAAATATAAAAAATATATATATTTTTATTGAATCACAGTACAAAGCAAACGTATACTTTGCGGTACCCTGTTAGTTGTACACTTGTGGTCCTAGCTAGTACACACACGCCACATGGTCATTCTGAAAACTGTCGTTGGTCTGAACTAAACAAGTTGCCGTACCTAATAAACAGCCTATAAAAATCAGCGCACACGGATACATGAGCGGTTACCACCAATCACAGACTGGTCAATCCCTGTTAAGCTAACTGGCCGGGTCAACAACAAAATTGTGAACTCGCTTGGGGACAAACATACGGCATGCATGTATCTATGTATACGGAGGTTTTTATATTGAGGGCAACCGATACGATGCTGTTAGGTGCGCCATTCAGCTCATCGATCGATCGGTTGATCTGCGTCTTTTTGTCCAAGCTAGTACCCACCGCTCACAACTCAGTTTAAAACTCAGTTTAAAGATGCTCTACTGCCTATTTAGATGGAAGGATTTAAGGTGGCTCTGGTTTACAGTGTCAAGTTCTATATTACCTTATATCCTGTCATTTTTCTTTTTTCTTTTTTTCCTGTTGCAGTCCGCAAGCTTAGATCCTGTATATAAGGTAATAAATCATAACGACATTGCCTAAAAGTATATAACAGGACAACAGAATTCGAAAGTACTGATCGTAAATCTTTAGGTAGGCTTCTTAGCGACAGCTAAAAACGAAAAGCCAGCACAGCATCAGAATTCTATAAGAGCACAAACTAACATGAAACAATCTAGAGGCTTGCGTGCTCTGTTTCTTTTGTCAGCGCTAAAAAAACAAGCACAAAGGGCCAAGAGGAGCTATAGAATAACGAGGCAAACCAAACATACTCCTACGAGGATCTAGATATACTTTGCTCATCCTAATTAAAATGGTATACTCTAGATCCTATGTGGCCACGACTGAGGACACTAGAAGTTCCATCTTAGAGCATCTCTAAGAGATTAGTAACTATTTTCTAAAATGGATCCCTTTTAAAAAAAGATAGACTACTTAGACGACTCATGTAAATTGAGACTCACCGTATTTAAACTTGCCGTATCACTGGATCTTTTGTCTTTAGAACCGCCATGATTCTATCTTATTTGGCGGTTCAGGCGCGGAAACGAGAGATTGTGCGTGCATGATAGGCCAAAAGTGCACAGCAGAGTCTGCTGTTGCATGATTCATTCATAGGATTTGACGAGCGAGGCCTACTCTCTTTCAATGGTTAGCGGGAAAGGAGGAATCACTCGTATCTATTTTTGACTATTTTAGAGAGCAAGGTGAAAGGTACGTTGAAAGCTTATTTTACATAAAATTCTCTAAATTAGAATATACAACTAAGAATAGAGAGTCACATGGAGATGCTCTTAGCACAAAAAGATGAAGTTGAAATATAGCCACTTGGGGTAACTGATCTCAATATGTTTCTTCATGGTAATGTAGGAGTTTGATCTCAATATTGCTCATTATAGCAGACAAGTGCACAGACGTTTACACTCAAGTAGCCATGCCCGACGCATCCGTGTTCTACATGTCTACAACTAGTCGTCGTAGAGAAAGCGATAACAAAGCCTTGTGTGCAGTGAATCCATTGCGCTCTCTTCGACCTAAGCTCGCGTCGCATAACACATGCACAACACGTTACATGCCTCATCTATCTATTTCTGGCAACACCATCACCATCTCGGCATCTCGCCTGGCCTTCCCCAACTCGACGAACGCAGCGGTGGCCGAACAGGCACCACAGGCCGCGCAACAGCCTCCAGCTCCCGCACCCAATCCGCCGGCCCTCTCTTGTCCCTTCCCGCGAAAAGATAAATAAAATCCGCGGGAAAGCCCCCTAGGATGGACGGAGAAGGTTAGGGGGGACGGGACGCCACAGCGGGGGCCGGGAGGGACCAAGCCGAAAAATCGCCAGCACGAAGCTTCCACGAAGCTCACTCCCGCGCTCCCGGCACCCCTGCCTTTTTAGCCCCCACCTCCCGCCTGTCCACCACCCAAGCCCTTCGGATCGGATCCGTTCGATCCCGTGTTCCATTGCCAACAACGGCGCAGAAGATGAAGCTGTCCATCCAGTCGCTGGCGAGGAAGCTCTCCCTGCCGTCGCCGAAGCGGGGCGACGCCGGCGGCATCGGCGAGGACGGCGGGAAGAAGAAGAGCAAGAAGCGGTCGCTGTCGCGCTGCGAGACGCCGTCGTTCACGTCCACGACGTCCTCCTCCGAGTCTGACGACGCGCTGCAGGCGCGGTCCGCCTCCACGCCGCGCTCCGTCCTCCTCACGCCGGGACCACCTGCACCGCCGCTGGAGATCCCGCGGCGGGAGCTCGAGGCTGTGCTGCGGCGCCTGGGCCACGCCGAGCCCTCCGACGCCGAGCTCGACGCCGTGGCCGCGCTCGCGGCGCAGCCACCTCCGGCCGACGGCGCCGATGGCGACCTCATGGAGGCGTTTCGCGTGTTCGACGCCGACGGTGATGGACGCATCACCGCCGAGGAGCTCCGCGCCGTCCTCGAGGGCATCCTTGGTGGCGGGCCCGACGCGTGCAGCCTCGACGACTGTCGCCGTATGATCGGCGGCGTCGACGCCGATGGCGACGGCTACGTCGGTTTCCAGGACTTCGCGCGCATGATGATGACCGCCACCGCCGGCGCCTCGGACGACGCCCGGACCTTCTTGTGATCTGTCCGTGCGTCCGGGCGGCCGTCTGCCGTCCCTCTCTCCCTCTTCCCCGCCAAGCATCGCCAACATGGCCCTGATGCGCGCCGAATATCATCTACTGCGACTGCGGCCGCGATCTTCTTTTGTGAAGAAAAAAAGGAGTCTTTTCGGCGTGCAGGATGATAGGCTACCACCTCATCTACTAGTAGGAGTGCTCCATTATTATTATTCTATTATAAAGTGCTTGCTTGCTGCTAATCCATGCACGATTAGGAAGAGAACCCACCGTTCGAGATCGACCTCGACAGTGAGTAGTGACCGGCATGCATGGAGAATGGATGCCTCGTTCTTTCAATTTTTTTCTATTTGAATTCATTTGAATCCTACTGCTACTGCGGTGCATGTTCGTTCTCTTGCTGACTGAGAGTCCTGTCGAGATTCGTATTTGAGATCTGTTGGAATTTTGGCTCCATGCGTATGGGATGAATGAATGATTGGAGATTCGAGTTCGCGTGTGCCCGACTGCCGATTCCAGCCAAGGCCGTGCTGCGAATGCGACGGCAAGGCAACGTGGCGAGCCAGCGTCTCACCTGCTGACTGAGACTGACCAAGCGAGAGTGCCCTTTTTGTCCGTTGCTGCTCGCCATCTAGCGCTACCATGTTGCTTCCGCGCACCTTCGTTGTGGGAGTAGCAAACATTGCTCTTCTTCGATTGCTATTGACATGCATTCTCTCAAGTAGACACATTGCAACGTTGGCAATTGTATACCAACTCCTGAAAACGAAAGAAAAACTCTTTTAAAAAGAAGTCCTGAATGGAAACTCAGGGTTTACTGTGAGTAAATATAAGCTGGGCCTTGACAGAAGTTTATAGATGACGCTACCAAAGGGAAGATACGTGTATACTGCACGCTTATCTTCTTGGTTGTTCCTGCTTTTCTTTATTAGAAATGTTTCTTCAGAACCCAAGATAACTGCAACTCTGGTGAGAACTGAATGCTGTCATGCCATATCCCCTAGCCCCGGGTTTCCTCCCTCTCGTTTCTCAGGCAATTCCGGCAGATTGTAGCTAGGCGTCTTCGTTTGCTTTCCTACCAGACCTTGCCTTTTTTTTTTTCTCTTTTCCAAACAGTAGCAGCAACAATGTCTTTTTTCCACTGTTGTTCAAAGAAAGGGCCCGTCAGTTTCCAACAAGAGAATTGCGAGGCAAGTTTCGGTCTCACAAGTTGCAGTAGCTATTGTTACCCTTATCCTTCCAAGGGTCAAGTGCAGGGCTGCCAAGGACTACTACACCTTTTTGTACTTCAACTTGAAGCAACATCTAATTACCACGGTAGTTACAGCGAACCATGGTCACGCAGCAATCATCGTGATAGATCGAACTCATATAAAGCGACAGTAATGAGAAACAACAAACAAGCATCAGTGGCGGAGCGTGGCTGAAACCCAAGGGGGGGCCAAATTGCCTATTCCTGAACACTGTATTATTAATTTTAGCCATTTCAACAAAGTTACGGCTTCCTTTTTTTTTTGAACTGAGGTGTTTTATATAACCTGTAGGCTAGCAGTGCTCCTACTGTCATACAGAGGGCGTGTTTGCTACGGGGCCAAAGGGTGGCCCGAGCCCTCCAGATGCAGCAATTCGTGTTTGGTGTTCATGGCCCAAGCTTTAGAGTTCGTGCGCACGGGATTCAAAGCATGTTGGGCCTGTCTCCCGGGAAACGGTGGTGGGGGATCGTTTTTCTGGAGCCAGGCCGACGGAGCGCGCGCAGTGGCCGGATGGAGGGAGCGGGTCACCTCCTTACGTCTCACCTCCTTCTCACGCGGGTGCTTGAGCTAGTCCAAGAGGTTGAAGACCGCGGTGACGAGGCGGAGCTTGCGAAGGAGGAGGCTCGAGAGGTCTGCGGCGGCGACGCGCGCGGATTGGGAGGAGAACTGGGCGAGGCCGTCGCGGATTGGGAGCTCCACGGGCACCGTCGCGGCCGCCGCGCGGGAGCTTCGCCGGCGCCGTCGCGGCTGCCGTCTCGGCCACCGCGCTGGTGACGGCCATGGGCGCGCGGTTCCTTGCAGGGTGGAGCTGTTGTCCGCGGCGAGGCGCTCGATGCTCTTGATGGCGAGCTCGAGGCTTGCCGGCACGGGGCTGCCCGCGTCCGTGTCGTCGTCGTTGCCGCCCGCGTGAAGTCCGCGTATCTCAGCATCCGCGTTCCTCAGCAGTCCTCGCCGTCGTGGTCTTGGCCGGCGGCAGTGGCGGTGACGCGTGCCTGCTCGCGACGACCATGTCCAGCGTCGACGCGGACACAGAGACGGGCCTCCTCCGGCTTCTTCATCCCTTGGCGTGGACCAGCTCGCGCCCACAACCTGTTCGATGAAACGCCACTGAGAAGTGCTGAGAAGAGTACTGGTGGTAAGACTACCGTAGGCTGGTGCAAGGTATCTATACTCTCTCTGTACCGTGAAACAAACACGTTCTTACCTCAGCTCGGCTCTACACAGACCAACAATCAAACACGCTCGCCTGTACCAGATGAACCAGTCTCTGGCTGGCCACGGCCAGGCTAGACGACCAGGCCGGCTAGAGGTATGCTATCAAACACGCCCAGAGTGCAGTCCTGCTACTGCTAGTGGTAGGCTGCTAGCTTTTCTGGCTTGCTGCACGATACGGGAACTTGGTAATTTTGTTTCAGACGGGGCGGGCCCGGCGCCGCCGCGGGACGCATAACTGTGCTCCGCATGTGCAAGCATGCAGATGAGATGAGCGCTGACTGCAAAGTCAGCCTTGGAGCAGTTGCCCCGCGAGCTTCAGCCTCCAAGATTCCACTGATGAAATTGCCTTTGGAATTTCTTGACAGAACCCCGAGGCTACTCGTAGAAAAAAGCCAATTCTTTTGCGTTTTGACTGACTGACTCACGAGTA
Source organism: Bothriochloa decipiens (assembly GCA_023333625.1). Taxonomy (NCBI): domain Eukaryota; kingdom Viridiplantae; phylum Streptophyta; class Magnoliopsida; order Poales; family Poaceae; genus Bothriochloa; species Bothriochloa decipiens. The sequence continues at coordinate 60,256,774 of CM041634.1, forward strand.
CTCAACGACAGCACAGGCCTCCAGGTCCTACTACGAATCTGCAACAGGACTTGCGTTTGGGCCAGGGGAAATTGCACACCAGTTACATTGCATTGCAAGGGGCCATACCACAGACCAGGGTACTAGTGGCATTGTTGATGCATTTGGATGCAAGTTCCAGTTGTGCTGCCGACAAGCGAGCATGGTTACATTATTACGGTTAGCTGCTCTGAAATCTCTGAACTTTCAGGTTAATCCGTGCGGTTGGTTACGGAGTACTATACTGCTACTGTATTATACTATTGCCCACCAAATGAGGGAGTGGTACGTAGTATTTTTTATCAAGGCACATGCACGCCCTTGGAACACTGAACACGTCGTGCATGGAGACAGTCAGGTCAGAGCAGAGTACTCTTCAGTATTTGACCCCAGGGGAAAATCTGCTCCATACTGACATGGAGCAGTACAGCACCTAGTGACAGGTCCTTTCAGTACCTTTCTATTATATACCAGTGTTATTACACAAAAAAAAGTTTCATTTTCATTCTCTTCTTTTTGCTGTTGGTGCTGCCTTTGACATGGTCTCATCATCAGCGCATTGGTTGCGACTCCCGATGACATGAGATATGGCTGCAATTTCCTCCTTTGTTTACGATTACGATGTCCACTTTTGGTTTTTGTGTAGGAAACTCTCCCCCAGGTAGACTGCCCGTGAACCTTCTCGCCGGTTTCCATGCATTGCAGTTGCAGTGCAGCTTTTGAGGCCGGGAGAGGAGACGATGACAGCAACAGCGACGCCGTAGCCTTCTCACATCACAGCATCGAATGCGACTGTGCGAGCCGACTGCGGAGGTCGGACGCCGGAGCCCGGGGCGGAGGGGCCCATCCGTGCCTCGTGACTCGGACGATGGTCCCGCTCACTGCCTGCTGCCCGCGCTGTTCCCCTGTGATGGTGATGGCGTTGGTGTCGCAGAGCAGGGTCACATGCGGATTCAGCTCTCTGCTTTCCTCTGGGGTCTGGCTGGCCCAGTGAATCCGAGGACCTGCGGCTCCATGCCAATCTCGCCATGCCTGACCCCCACTGGGGCCAGGAGAGACGACGACGGCGACCATGTGTGGGTGCTTGGCTGCTAGCCGCCGATGTGCCGCAAACTGCAAAGACGTCGTAGACGGGATGGACACTTGGATTGGTCGAGAACTAGTACTACGAGTAAACCTACTCACAAGTGGGTTAACCTACGAACAAGTGGGGATTAGGAAAGGCTTTCCTCCAAATCTCAAGGAAAGCGAGCGAGTAATGGCTGCTGGTTAGCCGCAGCTTTCACACCCACGGAGTAGCGTCGTAGCCTAGCCAAGTTTGTCTTCTTCACTTCACCTTTTTCTTTTCTGAATCGCGCTTCACTTTTGCAGGCGCAGGGAGTAGCACAAGTTGTCGTTTGCTGAATCCCCTTCTCTCCCGAGCGTGCACATGCAGGCGTCGGCCGTTCCTGAAGCTAGCTGACCGCTGCTGTGGCCGTTGGCCGAGCTGGGCAAAAACAGGATCCAAGGACACTGCTTTGTTCCGTTGTTTCCCGTGACAATTTCCCGGTTCTTTCCTTTCCTTGTTCCTTCTTGAGGTTGCTGCTTGAGGCACTGTGCGCGTTCAGGCAGAGCAGTCAGCCCACAAAAGGCCTTGCGTTGAAAAACAAGATAACGTATACAGTATAAAATAGATGATAAGCTGAGTTGTTATGTAGTACAAGCGAGCAGAAATAAAAGTACAGTATATCCAAGCAATTACAACTAGGAAGTACAGGTGGCTAGTACTAGTACTAGTACAAACATACAGTAAGTTGCAGCCGACCTGGCATGCAATCCAACGGGTGAAAGCATTTCAATGATCTGAATTCCGAAACCAGTTTTTTGCTGAAGCGAAACCAGCAGAAAGAACAACCGAAAACCACTACGCAAGACATCCGTGAACAAATAATGGGAACTGAAACTGCTCAGGCCTCGTTCAGTTTGGGTGGAATGGGTTCATTAACCGTTCCACCTGATCAAGTTTTTTTTTTCTTTTAGCATCCAGCTGATCAAGGTTATACAAACTAGTGAACCATTCTGGCTGGGAATCGTTCAGGGCAATCATTCAATCCGCTATCCATCCACAGCGTCGCCGCCCACGAACCATCCGTGAGCGTCCCAAGGCCGGGTTCCAAAGGACTTCCCGGCCATGCTCCGCTTCCTGTTCACCGTCCCGTCCTGCTGCGCGTACTCGGGGAAATACTCCAGAAACGACTTGGTTCCCAGCGAACCGACTCCTTCGAAGAGGAACTCCCTCACCAGAGCCTGTGTACATATGGGGGCGAGTAATATATGACTAAGAAGAACACCACAGAAAATGCCCAAAACTCAATAATGCTGCTACTAATCTATTTCAATGGTTATTGCAAGGAAACAAACCTTGGCGCCGCTCTCACCAACCAACTTCTTTAGCAGTGGATAACCAGGATCCTGAAAAATGAACAAGACAGCAGGGTGATGACTGATCCTCTATATGTACAGGTTGTATTTCATATATATGCAAGAAACTAGGACACCAGCTAAGCAACAGAATTTTGGGGTTCTGCCTCACGGTAATGAACTAGTTAGCAACAGGAAGTGATATATATTCAATCCAATCGACGCAATCTTTTATTGCATGGAACGAACGATTCTTGTGGAAGATCGATCAAACCTTCTCTGCACGCCATGTGAGATACTTATGTTGCGCTTCTCTATTATGGTCGATTTTTTCTTTGCTAGTTTCTTGAACTGCTTCATCCATTAACTCAAGCCAGGCCTGCATGCCAAGAGTAACGAGAATTAGAACCAGCACAGATAGAACATAAAGACAACGACAAAAATGGTGCACACCTTATAGTAATCCATGAAGGCAGAGTATAGAGCTTGGTGGTTGGTATCCATGGGCTCAAAAATCGTCCAGATCACAATGGGGGAGAAGAATCTCAGAGACTCGCTTGTAATTTTGCCACCCCAGGGCAGAAGCTGCATTTTATCTATTAAAGACATTGAGCTACACATAGAGTAAATACAAGAAGGCTTGAGGTTTCTGAAAGTGTTATGCTCAGATAAGGAGTAGACTGAAATACCTCACTATACTTGTGTATAAGAGGCATCAGATTCCTGTAATATTTTTCCCTGTAATCCTTGTGTTCAGTAGTATCATACAAAGGATTGAGGTCCCTGAAAGTACAAACTATTCATTCAGGTCACACGTTAACTGACAATTTTGTTTGAAGCAAAACCAATTTCTGACACTTACAAGACAACAATACTACGTGCAGGGGATGAAAAGGCATTTGCACAAAATATAGGAAGGTCATATTCAGGTTCTGAGAAGGCAGCGAAGTCAAGAACCTGCATTAGTACATGCATTATAAGTACTAGAACATATGCCACCTCAGATTATCAACAGTAAGCAATAATATGCAGTAGAACTTTATCTAGTCTAGAGTAGTAAAATGAGAACCCAACAAGCCAAACAGGGCGGGTCATCTTTTGCTACACTGTTCTAACTGCAGTCATAGGGCTCAGAGTAATAATGTCAAAGTCCAAACAAAAAGCCATGTTTCTCTTGTAGGTAAACCTGTAACAATATGCTGAAGCAGATCTTCCAAATTACTTACAGAAAAAATCAAGAAAAATACTGAAACACCATCACCTTAAATGAAAAGGTTTCAGGGGAAGTAGCATCACTATACTCAGACAGTTAGATGCACTTCAGAGAATTCGAATTAACAAATATTTATCCAAGGTGCATGTCTGTAAGCATGAAAACTCAAAAGCCTTTATTTATTGTGTTAACACAATTTCTTCAAGTTAGAAGAACCAAGAAAGCATGATTTCCCAATTCCGAAGTCATATGTCAACTATGTCATGACTCATGACTCAGGGACAGTTTCTAATATGTTATTAAATCTGTCAGTTCACAAATTTTTTAGGATGGTTTATGTAGATTAGTAGCCAAGAACAAAAAGAATCTAAGAGCACCAAAAACAGACCAATTACCTGAACCGAGCTCTTCTGCTCAATTGTCAAGCTCCGAAGCAGTCTAATTTTCGAAGTGCTGAATGACAAAGCATTGAGAACAGTATTATCCTCATTAGGTTTTATGAACTTGAACTTTTCCTGGAAGATTAATGAAATAAAGGTCAATGCTGTTGCAAAGAAAATATGTACACAGCAATTAACAAGAGAATGACAAACATGACTGACAAGTTCAGAATAAAACTAGCAATATAGTCTGTCTGTGCTCTTTGAAACTTTTCTCTGGGCTGTGTGCACCCTGCTACAGAGATCGTTGTGTGTTCAAGATGATCGTGTCTTCTCATTCTCGGTGTAATTATCTTGAATTTTAGTAAAAGCTTCCATTGTCGAGAAAACAAGTGCAGAGTAAAATTTGGCAGTCTGTTCAACAGTAAGCTGCCATGTAAAAAATGATCGCACATCAAACTTCTTGGTTAACCTACTGAGTAACAAGCACACTCAACAGACTGTTTTCCAGATTCCGAGACAAAATGGATTCGGTGATGGTAGCAGCCTGCACTATCAGACTGAGATCAAGCCCCAAAGTTCAAGTGGTAGCACGGCAATACGTTGCAGCAGCTTAGTATCACACCCAATTTTGAATTGATTAGAAGTTGCCAAAGCAGCTACTGGGAGCATCTAGCTCGGTCCCACATCATGGTTCATGACCAGCCACAAACAACCAGCAGAGCTTTTCTCACTGTTCCTAGATGCGGTTGCAAACTTGAATAGTACCAGTACCAAGGTCTCCATGGACCCAGAGCTAGATTTCCTCTTCAATGGAAGAAATGGGAGCACATAGCCAGCTCAGGCAGCTCAAGAACTTATATGAGACTTGAGAGTGAGTAGCTGGGGGAGAAAGAACCTGGGACGGGTGGGGGACGAGAGTGGAGCAGAAGCGAGTCTGCTCCAGCGCGAAGTGGACGAACTTCTGGTACGAGGAGCCGGCGCCGAGGCCACTGGCGCCGCCGCCGCCGCCGCCGCTCATTGCCGGTACCGAGCTGGTACAGTGGTAAGAGGAGAGCAAGGGGATGGAGCTCGGATGGGAAGAGACGAGACGAGAGAGACAGAGTGGGGAAAAGCCACACGTACACGAGGACCTTTCCATTTGCAACCACAAAGCTTTCGTCACAGATTTTCTCCAGAAAAAAATAGCTTTCGTCACCGGTTGTTTTTAAAACAAAAATACAACAGTGGCTTTCGTCACTGGCCTGATTTACCTGTGTGTTAAACTTGGAATTAGTAACAATTATATAACGCACCGAATTGTATCCATCATCCGCCATGAACGCTTTACATAAATTATTCTTTTTGTTTGTGAACTGTTTATCAACAATGAAATACCTGAGGTGGCTTTTATCGATCCGTAGATATGTTATCCTAGTCTCTCATAGATATTCGTGTGTTCATGTATAAAATGTAGGGTCTTTTGGCTGGTGTTTTATAATGTGTATATCCATAAAGAGATAAAGGTCTTTTGGCTGGTTATCTCGTTGCCCGCGATGCAAGTTTGGTGACCAGACCGTTCACTGAATTTTTGGCATAAAATTCAGACACAAAACACTATAGACAAGTTTTAGCAATTGTGTCACGTCAAAAGCTACGATACTCGTATCTGATGTGGTAAGCTCTAGCTACATACAAAATAGGTCCTAAATTTTGTTACCTTTTGTTGACCTGTCAAAACCGTTAGATCTTCATTGAAGACACCACAACTCATCTTCAACCTGAAGCAACCATTCTTCTCTAGGTCATGCGATTCTTCTTGTTACTGGCCACACCATCTCCACTTGTCTCAGCTCTCTAGTAATAAGACAACTCTAGAGTAATAAGACACCATCAAAATCCTCCATGAATGCCAAATAACTCATTTTGCCACTATATCTTGTCCACCACCCACATTTTGTGGACTAATTTAGCTTGTTTTGCCAGGGCAACCACCTTCAATAATATTCTATAATTTCTTAATAAAGGGAGTGCTTATAGTTTGGGAACCTGCTTCTTGAGTTCTTTTTTTTTTCACACAACAAACATCTACCATGGGACAAAAATCCTAATGCTTCATCCTCATCTAGATTGTCCATCTTCTTCTATCATTTACCCCACCCATCATCTAGCTCTGGTAGCTTTGGCAACGTCCTCGATGTTGAGACGCTCACCACTATCCCCCGCCACGCTAATCACTGTCTCCAACGCGCTAATTCATGACCATAAGCACTCCCTTCCTATCCCGATGCGAACACATAGTTTTTACATAACCATTGTGGAGCATTCTTGTTGTGTGATGAGCGATTGTCAACATGCCAATACTTTGGCGTGTGGTTGGTTCGGTGGTTCTTCTGATCCCCTAGCACAGGGTTACGTGTCGAAACGGTGTCTCTTGGCTCGTGATGTGCAGGTGTGGAGTCCGGATGCGGTGGCAGCGGTCAGGAGAAGGTCAAGTAGGGCGTATCGTGCTGACGGACCAGTTGCGGTGAAGGGCGGACGCTAGGCTTGGACTGACGGACCAGACGACCGTGTGGCCAGCCACGGTGGCTGACACTTGGGACATCGACAAGCGCAAGTGTACACGGCGGGAGACGCATACGGGCTACGTGTAACAGCCCCAAATGGCCAGTGGGCCGAATTCGCGGTATGGCCCGATGTTACTGTAGTAGAGGGCAGTGGGCCGAGTACTGTAGCAGTCCGTTACTGTAGCACCGAATCGGGACGGGCCTGTTTCGAGTACTGTAGCACGGGTACCGTTCACCGGTTACTGTAGCATCGCGAAACACTGTAGCAACCCGGGTTTAGTACCATACCGTGAACTCTGAGGTCGCCTAGCCAGCTTAAATACCAGGGCCAAGGACGCGTATTAACCTTCGGTTAACCATTTTGAACGAAGCGAGGACGAAAGTTCAAATAGGTTTTTACGCAGGCAGGACCCGCTCCTCGGTAGAGTGGGCCTGGGCCGTGTGCCGGGACTGGGTTGTTACACTACGCTACTCGCGAGGAGGTTTGGTAGTTTGTCCTCAAAACCATCGGCGGGGACGCGTACGGACTACGCTACTCACGGAAGGTTTGGTGGTTTGCTCTCAAAATCATCGGCGGTTGGTTTCACGGGTTTGTGCCTCAAAACCCGGGCGGAGGTCCCGATGCGGACGGAAGGCACGTGGCGGCATCGGTGAGATCGCTTCGGAGCGAGGCTACCGGTGAGGGGGCACGGTGGCCGTCGGATCAGGAAATCTCGAGTTGGACCATAGTGCCCTTGACTGGGTGGTTTGCTCTAAAAATATCTAGGGACAGAAGTGAAATTGTGTAATAAGCCTATAAATAAGAAGAGACTGCCTGCACTCAGTCTTACCTCTCCTATTTTCTTTCGTCGTAGACTTAGGGTTCGTGAGTGAGAGAGGGGTCCACAACTGAAATTTTCATTGTGTTTTTTTTAGATATTTAGAGTGGGAATGGAGGCTCGAATCCTCTGCGTGCCCTCTGGGCTTCTTTATTTTTCTCAGTGATTTTTGTTTTGCCTGCACTGCGTTCTTGTCTGTGTTCCTCCTTTTTCGTTCTTAGCCATGATCTGATCCTGCAGAAGTTCAAGTTGATCTCAGGTCATGATTTTCTGGGAAAAGGATTATACTATGGTGAATTTCATCCGAGCCAAGTTTGAGTTTGATTTGTGAAGTCTAGAGTCGGATTTTGTCGATTTCGTGTCCGCTCCTTTCCCTGTTCTTTGTTTCAGTTCGTCGTGGGATGACCGGCCGAGAGAGTTCCAACAGCAGCGCTACCAGAGCGATGCTTGCCACTGGATCAGCCGTAGCCTGTCATTCTCGTTTTTCTTGGCAACCTGTTCATCTCGTGCAAGGAAGGTCTCAGCTGAGTCTAGCAGTAGCACCATCAACGTCGGCACTCTGCTGCCGAGCGTGCTCATCAGAGCGGTGCCTGCCTGTCATCCTGCAGATTGACTGGATCCACCAGCTGTTGATTTTTGCTTTGTGTTCTTGGTCTTCGTGTTCTGGTTCTGTCGCTAACCGAGAGAGGTGGTGCATCAGGCTTCCCTGGAAGCCACCGAAAGTAGGTCACCACAAATCGCCTTTGCGGTACAGAGCTAAAACGTGTTTTGATTTTTATGTTGAGGTGTCCCTTTCAAGCTACAGTAGCAATCATTGTGTTTTGCTTGATATGTACTCACCGTGATTTCGGAGAAGCATTTAATTTTTCTTACTTGAACCAGTATTCACGTTTGTCAAAGTTTGATGCTTCCAGTTTCGATGTGAAGAGCAGCACCTGATTGTGTTTTTGTTTTCTCTCGGTTTGCAGCTAGAGCTCTCCATTCTTGCTTCCTCTCTGCTGAGTTTTTGTGAGATCAGGTGCCCAATTCGTTGTGTGCAGGAAGAAGGCAACGATGTTGCTCTTTGTTACTGCCCAGTTTTTAGCCGTTACTCTGTCTTTGTTTTTAATAATTTTCAGTTGAGCTTCTAGAATTACCAGTCTGAGATTTTGGTTCGTCCTTGATTTGTGCGTTTGATCTCCAGTTCGATCTTCGTCTCTGACGTTGTCTTTCTGGTATTCTCCTGTGTTCTTAGGAAACATCCACCCATTCATTTGGGTCGTGAACATCATGGTGTTTGATTTTTTTTGTGTTTAAAAGTGAAGTTGGGACAGTGGCCTAAATATTTCGAAAGAAACTTTACGGCTTCCATTCAACCCCCTCTGGTCGCCATTTCCGGTTCTTCGTACGATATCCTCCATCGCACACTGCTAACAGCTCTCGCCGCCTCACCGTCTTGTCCTCGAACCGCCAAAGGTTGCATACCAATTCCGCCCCGCTTTAAGTCCGACAGCGACGAAACCACTTCCCTAACAACCCTCCTACTGGCTTCTTTAGTTGATGATTTGTGCGGCTGATAAGTTCCCCACGCTTGACCAATTGGTGGGTTAGACCATAGGAATATCGTACTGGCGCATATGGCACTCAAAGTAGACACGTTGCTAACTCTTAAACTTTTATTTTTCTTTTGCCATAGAATAGAATTCTTTCCTTTTCATGGAATTTTTCTTCTTCTAGAATACTCCCTTCATTTCGAATTGTAGTTTACTTTGATATTTTTAGTGCATGCATTTTGCTATATACCTAAATAAATAATATGTCTAGTTACATAGCAAAATGCATACATAAGAAAGTCAAAGCGAACTACAATTTAGAACGGAGGATTTACAAGCTTTTTTTCAAGTAATAACGTGGTAAATAAGTTCAAGTTTATTACCACCTAAAAAGCCTCGAGGGGTTCGTTCACAACTATTTGTGCACGTACCCAGCCTCCGACGTGCCTGATTTCGCAAAGAAGAGCTTCGGGCCAAGAAAGCCTTCACAAGTTGCAAACAAATTGATGTGGGAGTAATGGTATTTGTAGGGGGGTCCAAGGATTATAGGCTCTAACGTACTTCATGGTCCAAGCTAAACTCTCACTCAACAAACTCATTAACACCACAGATAACATGAATGAAGGCTATAAACAACGAGGAAAACGAGTGTCAGATACTTTTACAATAAAACATAAAAGTGTAAAGGGAACATATATAGCTAGCTGAAGAAAAAAAAAAGATGTTCAATGTGCAAAAATTTTCAACTACTGTACCCCCTTTTCCGTTTTGCAGTGCAGCCCACCCGACCGACCCGGCCTGTGTTGTATTCTGCCGGCCTTGCGCAGTTGGGCTCAGCCGCAGGGCATCATCCCTTTCCGTTGGCCCGGCTAGCAGCTCAAGACTCGTTATCGTTAGCAACGATCCGGAGCTGGTTGGTTCTTTTCTTTTTTTTCCTGAGCCGAAGAACAGAACGCAACTCGGAGGCCACACCTTTGTTGGTAGACAGGAGATGATGCCGATTGCCGAACTTGACGAGTTGGTTCGGGAATCGGATGGACGCTGGCACCCCCAGATGGCACAGATTTGCACCGCGTAAACTGCACATGATTGGTGGATGCCATGCATTGATGCATCCCAATATCCCATCCCATCCCATCCCATCCTTGGGTGTGGGTGGCTGGATCATCTCATTTCCTCCACGCACTGCACCGCACAGCACACACACAGGGTGTCAGATATTCTTCCTCCACGGCTCCACGGTCCAGTAAACGCTCGAATTCTTCACCACATGAGCAGGCATGTGACCGACGGACGCGGACGAGGCTCGGCGCACTCGGCTACACTTTCTTTCCTCAGAGCAGATGACTGATGGCTGCTCCGAGGAAAGTCATCCCATGATCCACAGTCCACAGAGTAACCTAACCTAACCTCAGGCCTCGGCAGTCAGCAGCAACACTCTTCGTCCCAGAAATTGATTTTATAAACTTATTAGTGTCTTATAATTTTGATACTTTTTTTCTATAAACTTAGTTAAATTTAAATTGATTTTTATAATGCCTTTGGCCATATTTAGATCCATAGAGTTAATAGTTAGATGCTAACAGTAAGCTAATTTAATTTAGCTAGTATCTATCTAACAACTACTCATAAGCTGACATAAGTCAGCTAGCAACATTGTCCCAGTTTGCTTGAACTTATCAACTCAGCTTATCAGTCATAAATCGTCGTTTTTGTCTCACAACAAAACAGCATCAGCCGCAGATCAGCTGAACAGCCTAAATATTAACCGTGAGCTTTTGCCGTAGATAGCAAACTGAAATAGAGCCTTTCTGAATTGGAGGCAGTAATAATAATAATAGTACTCCATACTTATTTTACTAAGCAACTTCTGACAGAATTTCCTATGATCCGTACGTAGTATCTTCTGCTAGTGCATACAGTATCTTGGAGCAGATAGATGCACCGAAGGTCTCAGAGCACCTGTTCTGTTCAATTCTGATTCCAATCAGGAGATAAACTAATGAAGGCCTTGTTTAGTTGCCCGATTCGGGCGGCAGAATCGGAAATTATTTGCTAATAATTATCTAAATATTAATTAGTTAGGCTTAAAACGTTCGTCTCATAAAGTACAATAAAATTATGCAGTTAATTTTTTATTTTATCTATATTTAATACTCTATGCATTTGTCGGTATTTTAATGTGATGTGATGAAGAATAAGAATTCTTAGTAAAATTTGAGGGTGAATTTAGGGAATTAAAGGCCGAAGATTCGACCTCCCATCTTCCTCCTGATGATGCCAATGATAGCTACGTACGCAATCAGGACAATTCCGCAAGTTCCCCCCATCTTCGCGAGAATATTCCTATTCCCAGCTCTGCTAGTCCATGTTTCCAGTCCAGGGCCCGATCTTAGAAAATTCTCCCCAAGTTTAACAAACAAATGGCAAGGAATGTATGTTGTACGCACGGTGCTTGGTAGGAGTACAATACAAACCTACCACTGTCCTGACTTCTATCTTATCCTGTGTAATCTACTCATTCAGAAACATAAACATACTCCTGCTTTGGAAATTGGAACCACAATAGTACAGTAGGTTCCAGCTTTCTAATCTAACTGAACTGCAACCTGCAATATGTATAAACAAATTCGTTCCTACTGCATCTCAGCATTTCAACTGCAGTATAACCCACAGTTCATTCCTACTGCATCTCGGCATTTCTCAAACTGCGCTATTTCTCACTTCAGTTCACCTGATGAATATTTTGTTCGCGGAAGCAGGTCAGTTCATCTGATGAACATTCTGCAGCCAGGTTGAGTTCTGCTAACAAAAGCATTCTGGATTTTGGATTTCTCAAGGAGAAGGAACAGAGAGAAACAGGTTACTACAGCGTTATCTGAATCGAGCTGAACTATCATCCGCTTACGGATTCCACCGTATTGAGATCCAGCAACACTTCACAATTATCAGATTCACGACAAATACCAAACAAAAACCCGCAAAACATTCACAGATTCCGAGCAATGGAAACACGAATCAGTAGAGATCCATATAGATTTCAATCGTTTGCTATTTCATTCACAAACCCAAGCATAAGCATCGCATCTCTAGAACAGGAAGCGGATTAGAACACAAGTTAGCTCTGAACCACAGCTTTCCAGCGCCTCCAATATTCCAACCAATATATCCGCCGCGGTTCCCGATTATTAGTAGGGAAAAAAAAAAAGAAGAAGAATCTAGCGCTAGTGCTTCATAATCTTTGGATCGATGCTTCTATATACACTTAATAAAACCGCACACGCCACACGCTCGCTCGGCTGTCAAAGGAGGGGAGGGGAGGACAAAAAAACAGAGGAATACGACGAGCTCGACGGATGGATGGAGCAGAGAGCAGATTCGACGAGCGCGAGAAGAAGGGGGGGAACGAACGGGACGGAACCTAGGCGATCTTGGCGAAGGAGCCGCCGCCGGCCATCATGACCTTGAACTCCTCGAATGAGATGAGGCCGTCGCCGTTCTGGTCGACGCCCTCGATCATGCGGCGGCACTGCGCGACGGAGGCGGACTCGCCGAGGCCCCTGAGGACGCGCGCGAGCTCGGCGGCGGAGATGGTGCCGTTGCCGTCGGCGTCGAAGACGCGGAACGCGTGGCGGAGGTCCTCCTCGACGGCCGCCGCGTCGCCCGCCACAGTCGCATTGAGCGCCGCGAACTCGTCCAGGCTGATGAAGCCGTCGCCGTCCGCGTCCGCCTCCGCCATCATGCGGGCCACCTCGTCGTCCGAGGCCCCGTGGCCCAGGCTCTCGAACAGCGCCGCCAGCTCCGACCGCGAGATCCGGCCGTCGCCGTTCGCGTCGAACTTGCGGAACACGCGCGCCATCTCCTCCTCCGCCGTCGCCGCCGGTCGCGGAGGGGACCCGTTGTTGCCCTTGCCCGCGACCGCCGGCTGCTGCTCCTGCTGCGGCTGCGTCTCCGGCGGCGGCGACTTGGAGCGGCGGCGGAACAGGGACGGCACGGGCATCTTGATCTTCCCCATGGCGGCGGCTCTCGCTCTCTCGCCTCGCTACTTGGCTTGGGCGCGTGGCAGAGGCGTGGCCTGAGAGCTGCGACGGGATTCGGCTTGTTCCGTCACGGCGGTGTGGATGGTTTCGTTTGGAGGCGGACGGCGTATTTATAGCGGCAGAGCCAGATGGGCAGTGCCTCGGAGCGTGCCTTTCCATTTTATCGATCGATCACAGATGGGAGCCGTGCAAGCCAGGGAGGCCGGACCGCCGGGGAGGAAGCTGCGCGCTCTGGCTGTTGGCCCTACTGTCACTGCATGTGGGCCCGCGTACTCCCTTTGCACCAGCCTCCAGCCAACTGGATTGCGGATACCGCAAACCTGCTGCTTGTGAAAATGGTAACGTAAAGGCAATTTCTTCCATGTTTCAATAAGGTTCTATTTTGGTAGGGTTAAAATTAAAATCAGAAAAACTGAAGAAACCTGGTTAAGTTGTTCCACCATTTTTGCAGTAAAAAATATTAAAACAATGAATTCTTTGCTCTGCGATTTCTCGCTACCGTTTCATGAGTTTGCGTGTTTCGTCGGTCTTCGGCCAAAACGTTAGAGAATATGGAGCTGAAACCCGGAGAAACTCCGCCAAAGGAAAACCGATGAAATCACGTTTAAGTTGATCCACCGTTCTAGTAAAGAAACGAATTCTTTCCTCTGCGATTTCACGCTACTGTTTCATTAGCTCGCGTGTTTCGTCGGGCTTCGGTCGAAACGTTAGAGAAGCTTGAGCGGAAACCCTGGAGAAACTCCGCCAAAGAAAATCCGATGAAATCATGTTTAAGTCGATCCACCGTTCTAGTAAAACAATGAATTCTTTCCTCCGCAACTTCTCATGGCCCGTTTGATAAAGTTTCACCTAAAAAGTTAGAGAAGCCGAAGCTAGAACCCCTAAGAAACGAACTCCATTGTAACTCGAGGCCGTGCCCGTTTATATCTGATCGCTTATATAGGACATAGACTGCCCTCACAGACCAGCACCAGTCTTTTCTGCGCACTTTATCCTCACTCATGCGCACCCGGGAAGGACTTCCCGGTCTGTCACCCATCCCTAAATTGCTCCAAGCCAAGACCAACGACATAGACTGCCCTCACAGACCAATATCAGTCTTTTCTACGCACTTTGTCCTCACTCATACGCACCCGGGAAGGACTTCTCGGTCTATCACCCATCCCTAAATTGTTCTAAGCCAAGCACGCTTAACCTTGGAGTTCTCTAACGATGAGTTTTCGGAAAAGAAGTTATAACTTATTAGTATGAGTATCCTATTAACCCTATTAAGCCCTGAGACAGGGTGTTACACCCGCCACAGATCGTTGACCTCTACATATCCATCACAAGGTTCTTATTAGAACAACAATCCTCACTTTTTTGTTTTGCTTGAGACTCAATCATCTTTTTTCTAGAATTATACTAAGGTTTAAATTTGATCTAACTCATACAGGATCACAATAAAATAAATGTTCCTGTTGTACGGTGTTTACATTTCAGCTATGAAGTTCGAAAAGAGGAAATGAGAACAAAAAAATATGCTTAAAGGTTGCTTGCCTCGCAAAACACCCCAAATCATGCAGACGGCATGAGCGAGAGGGTCGAACGAACATGGTGCCACATGCAAAACTACAATCTCATACCGAACCATGTATATTGATGGATGGCCAACGGAGAAGGATAAGGCATTGCTTATGTTAGGAGGGCTTGTTTATTCCTTTCCAGGTTCCATGTAGTGTGCCTTTTTTAGTTGGAAGGAGGACTGCTTAAGTAAATGGAAAGTAGTAGTCAACATCAGAGCACAAGTCTCTCTTGCATTTGCATGGCTGCTAAAAAAGCCTCAGACTTCATAAAGGACACCGCTACTTTAGACTCATTGAGAAACATTGCAAGCTATGAATATGCGATTCTTGTGCAGTGATTAAGCTCCGTTTAGAACGTGTGAATCTTTTTTTTTTCTCGTCATGCATGGCAGGTGGGGCCTCCACAAGGATCCTTGTGATCCTTAATGGTCTGTACTTTGGCATTTCGTATGATTTTTCATACGATCATTGATGAATGATGCACAATATGTAGAACTATTATTATTATATTTGTAATTGTATTGTGTGTGTGTTTATTTCTTGTAGGCTAAATACAATTTCCAATGAAACACAGTCCACATTCAGACCCTCATAGACTTCACCTTTATGAACGCACGCATGCACAATGTATCTAGATGAGCACCCTGAGATACTAAAGTGAAGACCTAAAAGCAAGAGATTTCAAGATTTGACAAAATCAGGTAAACCATTTTCTACGTTGATAGGTATGTTTCCTAACACTAATAAATATTGATTTTTCTTCGTCAAATAAAAGAAAATTGCGATCATCAATGTTAAGCCTCTAGGAGGGTGTTTGGTTCCAGACTTGTAGCCTTTATTTGCGACGCCGTGGATACAGTTCAGCACATAAAAGTTAGGCTATTGTTTGGTTTCCATCTAAGAGCAAGTCCAAGAGATGGTCTAAAAGACTAAAACTAATTGCCAAATTCCTTGTTTTAGCCATTGTGTAAAACAGAAACAGTCTCAGAAGAAGAAAGAGCGTGCAACAGCCTATCTATTTTGCCTATTGTATATTTGAAAACATGTTATTTCTGGACAGTGATAAGAGAAATTCATGCGAGGTGGGGGAGCGCCAAACAAAAATTCTCGCATGCAATAGGAGGAGAACGCCCCTGATGGAGACGTCAAGGCGAAGTTCAGGGCGGTCATCCGCGGGGATGCCTGACACGAAGAGAGAGATGCTCCAGAGCACGTTGGGTGGCCAAATCGACTTCAACATGGTTGAGCTCAAGCTATATGGGCTCGACGAGGAGGATCTCTGATCGCAACGCTTCTGCCTGGATGATCACTTTCTTCTGCTCGGTACCAAATTTGTTGTAATGTAGTACTCTATGTAATCTGAGAGTGGAGGGGTGAGGTCCCGCAGTAACCATGGTTACCGTGGTTTATTTATTGTAATGGGGCGGACTCTTTTCCTGCTTAATGAAATACACGTCCAAATGGGGACGGACGTGTTCGCGAAAAAAATAGCGAGCGGCCGCGGTGTGCTATTTTTGGACAACGAGAAGTACGGGATACATAGCTTGTCATTTTGGATTAGATACAATACATGTTGGAGTCATGTTTTTCATGAAAAAGTCTAAATTTAGAATCCAAGACAAATATCCAATATCTGTTGGAGTTGCTCTAACGTGCGACGAGCCACCAAGTCTGGGATCATTTGCATGTGGTTTTTCGTTATAACTCCAGCGTCCAGTTCATCTGCCTCAATTACGACGGCGCCCACGACAAGGAAGTGGCATCCTGTTGTGTAGAAACAAACGGACCCTAGGACTTTGAATCCCAATGTGAATGCCCCATCACAACAATACTGAGAAAATGTTACAAGTTTTTGTTTATTATATGTCAAATAAATAAAGTGGGGCTTATTATGCATGGACGAAAAATGTTGTGTGGTGCATGACCTGTACGTCATCGCTTTTTTTTTATCCTTTTAGGATATAATCTACGGGGGAAAACAGGAAAAATATCAATCCCAAAGTCAGCATATCATCATCATGTATATGAAAGCCAAGACCAGCACATGAACAAATAATAAAATGGAGAGTATCAGCATATCTATACTAGGACCTATCCCTCCCGCGCGCAAGCCTGAGCTAGCCGGAATGTTTTATTATTTTTTTGTATTGGTAAGCCAGATGTCAACGGCCATCTGGACAACGTGTACATCATTCAAGCATTTGACTTGAAGGATTTGAATAATATAAAACATCGTGTCCATCCATTCGTATCGCTGGCGACAGATAGATACACACTTGCTCAACCAACGTAGAGTACGGTCTTGGACGGCCTGTCCTGTGCTGCTGTGATCTTGTATTCCTCTTGCTAGTAAAGATATGGAACGATGATCGCAAAGATTCGTGGCGCATGTCCCGGATTTGATTTAGTTTGATGGGCAATGGCCAGCAGCGATGAAGAAATAAAGGCAGACAGTCATGAGCTTGGAGAGATTTGACCATCCGGCTGGGCAAATTAGCTACTCCGTACTAAACTGGAGCTGCATGCCGCCGCCGTCGTCCAGGTTCGTGGAATTCTCCGGTGGAAAAGGCTGAGAGTGAGAGGCAGCGCCTCCTCTCCCGGACGCCGACGCGGAGGCCATGCCATTGCCAGCCGCCGAGCCTGGCTGGCCGCCGTAGTACGGGGGTACAGCTAGCGGGTGACGGTAGACGAGCGACGCCAGCCAGGAACCTGGACCGACGCAACGGGAAACCGTTACCGGGACCTTCGCTCGTGGCCCCCAGCGCCCTTGCCGTTCTCCGTGATTATGGGGTGCAGTACAGTACGGGATGGGGAGAGGTGTGGCCAACGGCTACCACAGGAGGGAAGAAAAAAAAAAAAAGACAGAAGTCGGCGAGAAACCGCGTGGGAAAAGTGACAGGCCGTGCTGTGGGGCCCGCGGGGCGTCGTGCGCCACCTGGCTGGCTGTGGCTGGGCTGTCTCACAGCTCAGAGCTCACTGCATAGTGCATAGTACAGGCGCTCTCCGCGTTCGGGACAGTCATGGAGGTTGAAGATTTGTAATCTGATGAATCCGTATGCGACGATGCTATTAGTTACGGTGGCAGATTTGCTTGACACTTTCTACTGACAGCATCATAGCAGTGAGGTGGTCGGCCAAGGAAGAAGGGAACAGCCGAACCCCGAGCAACTTACGCAGATCTGACACAACACAAGGCAACGTACGCGCGCCCGCGTCCACCGAGCTGGCCCCTCGTCCGGTCCAGTGAGGCCGTGTTGCCTCCGATGTGGGGGTGGGGGGGTGACTGGTGAGCCAGCTCCCACTGCTGTCCCCTTCACTCAGCTCACAGATTTTTTTTTTTCTTTTCTTTTCTTAAAGGGACACTTTTGTTTTAAGGTCATTTCCTTTGTGATTTCCTGTGGTGCTGTTGCTGTTGCAGCTGCTACCGGGCCCCGGGGGTCATGTTTCCCGGCACTGTTGGCTTCTGGCCAGGTCATGTTTCCCGACAGAAGTATGGCGTGGGAGGGACCGAGGAGTCAGGGTCCTGGCTAGGCTAGCAACAGGGACCAAGCGATGGAGACCGGAGCGATCGCAGATCGGCCCGGCCCCTTGCATCCACGCGGCTGCGCCTTGGCCACACGCTCGGATCTCGCGGCGCGCGCGTGGCCAAGAAAAGAAGCCTTGGCATAGTCCATCATCAACCACGCATTCCAGCATACAGTATAGGAGTAGCACTCATTCACTCAACAGGTGGCGGCTGGTCATGCCGTCAGCGGGGCACGTTACTGGCGACCGGCCTACCCCTGGCTGGTTGTATCGTGCTGCTGGCTAGTTGTATCGTGCGCGTGGTGCAAATCACCCTGACTAAACTAATCTGCACCGACGACATCGACCAAACTTTCAGTGACTGGTGGTACATTTAGCAAGCTAGTGGTAGTCGTCGCGATGCGATATTTTCAAAGTTCATGAATCAGTACCGAGGAATGAATGAATTCCATTCAGAGCTGAGAGCTCAAAGTCTGGTCGATCTGTCCGTGTGGTCTTTTGTACTACATGGAACCTTTTTCGCTGAAAAAACACAAACGGGTTCAGTGCCTGGCAGCCAGGAACACCGAACGCGAGAGCAGACCGCCAAAGACCACACCAAACTTTTTCGGTTGTTTACTTGCGACAAGGCTCGTCGTACCTGGGGAGGTTAAATAGTCTACCGTACGTACGTCCTGTCGTACGTGGCTAGATTTCCACGCTCTACGATTACTGTAGTTGAGGAGCTAGTAGACTAGACGCGCAGCAGTAGGTGCGAATAACGTACTTCTGGGTTGCGTAAGTATAGAGGACTGGGTGTAGGAAAATTAAATACTGTGCCAACGATCGACTCCTAGAGCTGGCGAAGCAAAACAGGTACACGTACGCACGCTGCCGGCGGGGCTTTGGAATGGATTTCCACGCCCTTGTGTGCGTGCAGTCCGAGCAACCAAAGTTTGCGCTTGTCGCGTAGTGTACGCTCGAGGGCAGGGCAGGGCGACGAACGGGTAAAAAAAAAAAAAAATCGGTCAAGGTGGTAGGTGGCAGAGATTTGCCTGGCGCGATCTGTGCTCCCACTCGTCCTGACCGAGTGCGTGAGGCAAAGCTAGCGTGTGTGGTTGCCGGCAGTGAGGAGACGAGGGCTAGGACAAACGACCGGACGTCCGCACCGGCCGCGGAATTGCCGGCCGGAGTCCAGAGATCCAGAGTGTGTGTGTGTGTGTGTGGCCTGGTCAGCACCGCCCGGGCACGGCGTCCCTTTTCACTCCACCGCCACGGCGGCATGGCGCGGTCCCGTGGCTGCCAACGTTTTTCCGCTGACAGCCGGCCACTCGTGTATTATTGCATCATTAGTGGCTCGTATGCTTCTACACTGTCAGACAGAGACAGAATCTAAACGTTTCTATTCTATTGTCAGCAGGACAATAGAACTTGCAAAGGTACAACTAGCACCTCATCAGCAGGACGCAAGTGTTTTGTACTATGTGTTGATACTTACTTGATAGTGACATTTTCTATTGTCGTAGCGTTTCGTACGCGGTAACTTGAGTACATTGTGATTGCCTGTTACTTTCGAGTTACCTTAGTTTAATTCTTTCCTGGAGTGGCGATTTCCGGTTTGCAACGCGGTGGCAGTACTTTTGCAGGTCGTCAAGACGAGGTTCCATGTATATATATGTACCAAAAGCTTGATGACGACGGACACGGCGAGCGGCGGTGTCTCAACTCTGGACCTCGATCAAGCTAACAAATAGTATAGAGCGAGTACTTATTATAAATATGAGTGTCAGCACTTATTATAAGCGCTGTACGCTACCGCGTAGGCGTAAACACAAGTCCATAACTGCACGTACGTGTGTTTGCGTTTGCGTGTTAAATGGTTTCTTTGGGAAACTGACGGGTGTGCATATGGATGGATAATTATCATCGATGATGGCGTGTCCTCACTAAAGGGCCTTTTAATTTTTGCCAAACCAAAACTATGGCATGCCAAATTTATAATCATCAATTGGTTCATTACTAACGAATTGGCACCACCGATTTTAGTGGCCAAAGTTTTGGCAAGTTTGTATAAATTATTTAAAAGAGAAAAATTAGCAAATTTGATTTTGGCAACCAACCAATTATTATACCAAAATTGTTGCCAAGATTTTGACAACTACAATTTAGCTTGGCTTGTCCTAGTTTTGGTAGAAAAATTTTGGATCCCATCCGAGTAGGCCCTAATTCATCAACACACCAATGTAACGCAAAAGTCCGTTTCCGATCCGGACGTTGCCGCGTTGCACCTTGCACGGCACGAGTGACCGGTGACGACGGTGAGCAGGTACGTCGATTCCATTCACGCCGCAAGCGAGTAGTCCTAGAGTAGGTCAGGTCCGGATCGATCAGATCAGCGCTGGGTGGACATCACGTACGACGGCGATATGCGCGTGAGGTTACGTACGTGATCCTGGGCACCACACAACGGTTACATATAACGTGTGCTCTTGATGTGGGCCTCTAGACGTAGAAAAAACAAAGAAGTAGAACCATCCGTAACAGTTAACAGTAGCCGTCGTCAGCATTTCGATGGTGCTGTAGTGTAGTACTCCTGTTGTTGGTGTGGCCTAGAGCCTATAGACGTCCCGTCCTGATGCATATGCATGGTCGTCTCTGCTCTCTGCTCTGCATAGCTAGGGTCAAGGTCAACCCCAATTCCTCGACTCTATCCTACAGTTGCGCTACTCCTTGGGCCGGAGATCCCGTGAAATTTCTGCGCATCGGACAACCCGTGACACTACAGTTTGAAAAGCTGCGCGCATTAGGCCCACTCCGTTAAAAGCGAAGGTAGTACAGTATTAAACACCGCTGAAAAATTTAAATAGCCTGACGACGTCACAGTCACACAGCCACAGGCTCACAGTCGACGCCGATTGCCGAATCGCTAGTGCGGCTCCAGCAACTGTGGCCAGTGCTGCAATCGTCTGCAGAGATGGATCACGGCGAGATATTGTTGCCCCAGTTACATCCACATCCACCGATTATTACATCCATCAGTGGCTGCAATGCAAGCAACACATCGATGGATGGATTCTTGAATTCTCCTGATGCGCTGGCCGGCCACTTACTAGACTTTATTATTGACAGAGACGATGGAGACGCTCGCACTCCTTTCATTTCATTTCATTTCATTGCCTCGATCGTGTGTTGTGTGGTCTGTGGCCTGGTCAAGGGTCCGGAATTTCGGCCGAAATTTGCACGTTCTGTTCATCTTCCGCGATTTTTGTTCATATAATACAGCGACCTCCGATCCAGTGAATTTACGTCGCTGGCGGCCGTACGCCGAACGCTTTGCCACCACACCACACGACTGCCATCGGATATCCCGGCCCACGGGCGGCGGCCGCCTTGCCTTGCTCCACCATCGAAGCAAACAGTAGTGGGCTGCAATGCACCGCAACGCGCGCGCACCGTCCTGCACAGTGCACGACCACGCCATGTGGTGCACTTAATTCGTGTGGTGCCAGGCGCCAGAAATAACTGCTATTGTACGTGTGGTCGAATCTACCTAACCGGCTGAACCACCGGGGCCTCCAGTTCCAGAGCGAAGCAGACGGAGATATTGGGGGGGCGTCTCGTGTTGTCGTGTGCATAGCAAGGCTGCTTCCAACAAACGACGCATCCGGCGGTCTATAGCCAAAAATAGATAGATGCTCACAGTGAAAAGAGGCCTTCCAACAGATAACGCAAACAGAGGAGCCATTTTCCGTCGGAGGAGAGAGGAAACCCAGACTAGCACGCTCTATCAAGAAAGAAAGAAAAAAATGTAGCACGAGCCGCTGCAAAACAGTTAGTAATGCCTGATGGACGTACTGGTCGTGGTCGGCTTGAACTCACCGAATCAGTCCGGTCCGCTTTCGGCTGTCTAATGCAAGACTCTAGCTATCTTAAGGACAAATCACGCGTTGCGTTTATTTGTCCCGTATGTCTACAAAGTGTATGCACTACGTGGACAAAAACATATGTGCTCCAAGTCTCTGCTGATGCGCCGTTTTGTCAAAAGATGAGGGTACGTAGGATGAACTACAACTATAAACTAGTTAGAAAGAACATCAATTAAGCTTAGGCCGGCCGGCTTGTAGCACGATGCCAGGCTACGACGACGGCAGCCGCAAGTTCGGTCAAGTGTTCAGTTCGGACTTCGGACTAAAGGAGGACGAAGATAGGAGGAGGTCGTCGTGAAGGATTCGATTCGGACGAGATGCGTCGGGGCGGCGTGTTCACAAGCACGGAAAGAATCGCCGTTAGACGCACGGCCGAGTGTCTCTGGGACGTCTCTCTCGGTCTCACCTCCTTTCATTGGAGTGGGAGTATTTGGCAGCTGAATATATGGAGTGTATTCTGCGGGTTATGCTTCACCACGATGGGGAAGAATCTCTGTCATCCACATTCCACAATACGTACCGTGTTGTTCCCTTTGTGATAACTCTGAAAAAGTAGGATCAACTCAAGCTCATGCTAGAATCTCGAAACGAGAAATTCCGAGGTTCGCATCGCAGTACATTCCGCGGTTCTTTTCAGTCGGTAGCCCACTGTAAAGGCGGAAGGCCATTTTTCTTTTTCTTTTAATAAAAGCCAAAAGAAAATAAAGGCAAAGGCACCAGCAGCCCAATGCTCCACACAGCCGTTGAGCCCACTAAGCCCAGCCTGAGATCAATTCACCCGTAGCCCATTTATTCTGGCCCGCAGGGGGTGGGATGGGGGATACGGGCCTCCATGGAGGATTCTGGAATGAATCCACCCCACGGCCCGTTCGATGAGTCTCCACTTCTGACCAGCTCCATCTTCGACCAACTGTCCCGAGCGGCGCGGCGCTAGGCGAAGATGACGACGACGCCGACGGAACCGGTGAAGCTGATCGGCGCATTCGGCAGCCCGTTCGTGCACCGTGCCGAGGTGGCCCTGCGCCTCAAGGGAGTCCCCTACGAGCTCATCCTGGAGGACATGAGCAGCAAGAGCGACCTCCTGCTCGCCAACAACCCCGTCCACAAGAAGGTCCCCGTGCTCCTCCACGGCGACCGAGCAGTCTGCGAGTCGCTCGTCATCGTCGAATACGTCGACGAGGCCTTTGACGGGCCGCTGCTGCTCCCCGCCGACCCCTACGACCGCGCCATGGCGCGCTTCTGGGCGCATTTCATCGAGAACAAGGTAACGTATTGTATGATTCAGCACACCGGTACCTTCAATTCCAGCGCTCATTTGATAATACCAAGCAGTGCCTGGAGCCGCTGCGGCTAGCGCTGTTCGGCGACGGCAAGGCGCAGAGGGCGGCCATGGAGGCGGCGAGGGCGAGCCTGGCGCTGGTGGAGGAAGAGCTGAAGCTCAAGGGGACGAGGTTCTTTGGAGGCGACGCTGCCATCGGCCTCGCCGACATCGCCGGCGGTGGCCTGCTGGCGCACTGGCTCGGCGTGCTGGAGGAGGTGGCCGGAGTGAGCGTCCTGACGAGCGGTAGTGACGACGAGCCCCCTACCCTGAGCCGGTGGGCTGCGGAGTACAGGTCCAGCGAAGCCGTGCAGGCGTGCCTGCCGGACAGGGCCCGGCTCCTCGCCTACTTTGCCGCCGTTAGGGAGAAGTGCGTCTCGGTGGCCAAATAGACCATGCCGAAATGAAAATCAAATCTGGAGACTGCCTAGCAACGATGCTGAAATAAACATCAAATCTGTAATAATGAGTTCTTACAAGACTAAGCACAGAGGCCACAGACCGTCTCGATGGACTGATGTACTATTAGGGCATCTCTAACAACCAGTTATTTAGTTAGCTAGATATGACGTGATAAAAAAAAAATAGAAGAGAGAAAAGTCACTAGCTACGAACAAATAGTTTATCTAGATCCATTAGTGTTAAATAGTCTTTATTTTCTTCCACCTCCATATCAATGACTACGTAGCTAGTATTAGCTATTAACATTATAAATGCTCTTATACAATTATATATGGAGACTGGTTCATAAGTGCACTGCTTAAATAGAGGCATGGGAGGAAAAAGAAATAGAGGCAGGGGAGATTCCTCGGCCGTTTCGGTCAAAAAGGTGCACCGCTTATTATTCATTCATATTTAGAGAGAAGATGACTCACGAGTGCGTACAAACGCGTGCACAAATTAAATCTTGGACTCTGGTACGCATGCCAACAGCTGACATTCTGATGAAAAATAAACATGTGCTGCTCCGGAATGTCGAACTCTGATAAGCACCCAACGAGAAGAGAAACTGGAGTATGGAAGTCAGGAAGTGGAACTGCTTCCGGCCACTGCAGCTTCTGACAATCACTAGAAAGACGCGCGGCGTTGCCGCGCTGTTCGGTGAGGGTCGTCTTTTATTTTGCTAACTAATAGTTGTGACCCCGATATGCTCACGCTATCATTTTTCTGTAACACGATGTCGAAGTTATTATTTTGAGAAAGGAATGTAATCATGTAGGAAAAAAATATGTTGCAACTTGTCTATTCACAACATCTTAGTACACTACTACAAAAGCACCATCACCGTCGGTTTAGAAACCCTATCACCCCCGATATAAGCAACAAATTTACCTATACCAAGGCAAATACTCTATCTACACTTTAATTGGCTGCATAAGTGCCTATAACATGCTTCAGATCCAGAAATACAGCTACAACTGGCCTTCTATTTTTCCCTCTCTCACAATTGATCAAGGAAGTCACTCCCGGAACCGGAACTGTAGTTTCCAGGGAGTAGCAGTCAGGGGTGCGATATGAGAGGGTGAGAAGATGTTGGTATTCATTCAGGCACTTTTCGTAAGAGGTTGGGGGCTTGGGCCTGTAAAGCGTCACAGAGTATGATTGACGTGTTCTCTATTCATTAAAATCTCTGACATGTACTCCTTTCGTGAAGGACTAGAAACAAAGAGCGCGGCTTTGCCGCTCCTGGCATTTGGTGTAACTGTTATAAAAAACCAGCCTGCTTACTGCAATGAGATTTCGTTGAATCCCAGATAGTGATGTAAACATTCAGATTATAGAGAAGATTTTGGCAGAAATGAAGAAGCAACAGACACAAGGTAGGCTAGAGATGGGATGTTTGGGTCGGAGCCTTGGATATTTACAAGTAGGCTGTTGTTTAGTGAAGTCTGTATATAAATACACGCACAGAGGTGCACACATACACATACACGCGCACACAAAGTTTTGATTGAGCTCTAAGTAATGAACATATAAAGCTGGTTGGTGCTAGTACACGTAGCAAAATGTCGGTTTAACCTTTGTCCAAAGCAAGGGATATGACATTGCGGTTCCAAAAGGTAGGACAAAACTAATATCAAGCCTAGTCAGCTATAGTTGTGTCTTCAGCAAAAGAGTCTCCAGAAGGTAGCCTGAAACTTATATGACGCCTAGTGAACTGTAGATGTTCTGTACAGCAAAAGTTCGTTGTCCAGCTTTAAGCTTTGCTGAGTAGCTTTGGAGATCAGCTTACCTGTGGGAAGAAATTAAAATGATTGCAGGATATAATAAAAAATGTAGAGATGGTGTCATAAAAATTGTTATATGGCAAAGAAATTTTTCTATGCCATCCAGTTTGGTTGAGAGGTTGGCAATTTGCGTTGGATTCTGTGCTCACCTCAATTTTGTTTTTTTTTTGTTGAAGGCGTGGCCTTTTGGATTTCTTCTGCTCGTAGTCCTTGTTTTCGTCATTTATCTCCTTTTTATTAAAGCAATAAACATAGTTTTTAAACAGTAATATATTACTGAATAGAAATCTTGATATGTCTATGTATGTGTAGGAAAGATACCTCGTTATCAGCTTTGAGGTCCTGAGTATTTAGGTTGGTGGAATTGTCAGAGTGGTCAGGTGTTGGTTCAATGTCCATATCTTGAATGTCCAAATGATTGACCTTGTGACGATGAACCCTGCAGAAATTGAAATGTCGAAATGAAGTTAGTAAAATATACATTATTGAATTAGCTACTTAATTTTGTAGTGCAGAAAGACAAGTGGCATATTATTAGCTTCTATACATATAACCACGATCATGTAGCGCTATTTTGATGTAAGGATGACA
>CM041634.1:60302337-60380481 GCA_023333625.1 Bothriochloa decipiens
TCGCCTGCTTGATTAAAGTGATTGGTCTTTTTTGCGTGGTTGACTGGAAGATTGGAAGACGGAGGGTACGAGGCTGATATAAATATACAAGTCGCACGGTCAGTAGGTTCTGGAACTCGCGACGGTCGACGGGAAGCCAGGCACGGTAGCCGTAATTTTAGATATACGTGGCCCAATGTCCTTGCCGACCTTCAACTTCTCTGGAACATTGGAAGACGGAGGGCACACGACGTTGATATAAATTATCGCGGATACAAGTCGAAGGGTCAGTAGATTCTTGGACCCGCGACGGACGACGCGAAGGCACGCACGGTAGCCGTAATTTCAGCCGTACGATATAATTTTGGTTTTATCGGATGGCTGAAATTTTGCAGGTGACGTGGCCCAATGTCCTGGCCGAGCTTGGACTCTGGTTTCGAAGGTAGAAGATAAGGCCTGCCAATAAAATAAAGTCAGGAGTCAGCACAGTGAATGTTGGACGTTCGTTTCATAATGATATAAGAATGATGCAGTTAATTCCTTTTGCTTTCAATCAAAGTCTGGCTTGATTATGCAGCAATCTCTGAAGCTGCATAGGGTGCTTGATTATGCAGCAATTCAAAAAAAAAAAAGTCTGGCTTCGGCCTTCTCTGAAGAAAAAAAGCAACGCATAGGGTGCTTGATTATGCAGCAATATGCTCACGGGAGAAAATTTAAATTTTGAATGGTTGGGTGTATAACTTATGAACTCAACAATAGTATGCTCACGGGATAACAAAAAGCATGAATGCTGTATATTTGAAGGTGGACAATGCAGAAGGGGGAAGGAGTCCTCCGCAAAGACAATAATTTGTGGTCGCTCTATGTCCAACCACACCCCCCCCCCCCCCCAAAAAAAAAAAGACATTACCTTAGCAGAGGTAGTCTGACAACATAATACTTTCTCCGGCTGCCGTTCCTTGATTACCAAATAATCTTTCTGATGTGTCTAATACTCCTAAGATTGTCTTTGTTTTCATTTGGTTCTCCCTTCTGCCGAAGCTTCTCTCTGAGCTCTAATGATGCGTCACACAGATCTAGTTCCTCAAGGTTTGTGAGGTGTTCAATACCTCGGGGAAGAAACTTCAGGTCAGGACAGGATGTTAAGCAGAGCACAGCAAGGTTTGACATTGCACCCTCTTCTATCTGAACTCGGTTGAGCTGTGGTGCGTGCCATATGGACAGAAAACGAAGTTTTGGAAAACAACCTGCAGTGAAGTGCAGGTTCTTCCCATCAAACGCCGTGATAAGTGCAAGAGAGCATAAACCACGTAGCACCAACAGACTAGAAAATGACTTCTCATCAAATATTGGATAGTGATATGTGCAACTTTCTGAGGCTACTGAGGCATTGATGTTTTCACTAGCTGGCCTTGTAAATAAAGGACAGAAAGGGTTGGAGGCAATTGAAGTCCATCTGCCTGCAATACTTCACCCTCTACAGCTGAAATGTCTAGATTAACAAGATGGCTCATTCTGCTGATAGCATTTCTTAAATTACCAGAGTGTTCACTTCTCACATTGCAGACACTGAATGTTCTTAGCTCTGTCAAATCTCCCACCTCACATAGAATTTCTGAACTTTTTTACAATGTTGTTTGGTAAGCATGACAACTGAGCATTTACAGCATCCAATACTTCCAAGTTTTGCAACCTTCCTATTGTTTCAGGCAAACTTTCAACAGCAGTATACCTGAGGCCCAAATACCGTAGATTAAACAAGTTGAATACCTCACTAGGCAACACGTTGATACAAATACCTTGCAGATCTAACGTTGACAACAGATTTGAAGACGCTAGGATGGGGCGCACTAAATCAGTATCAATATACCTCTCGAAAACATGAAGTGAACGGATATGTGATGCATTTGATGGATTTATTTGATAAAGGCTCCCACTTAGGATTGATATACGACGCATGCACCCTACAAAAAATTCTTTAGATCCATCATATACTTTACCAAAGCATTCTTCTTCTGCTTTATTGAGCGCAACAAGCCGTATGACATCATGCATTCGACAACATTTCAACCGCCCAGTTTCATTCCTCTCCACCTACCTGTAGTAGGCTTCGGTTCGCAAGTTCAGTCAAGTACTCGCCCGCTACTTCCTCCAATGTTTGGGTCCCCTTCTTCTTGATAAACCCAGCGGTAATCCATTGCCTCATTACTATCCTCCTCTTGATGGGATAATCTTCTGGGAATAATGCACAGTGTAAGAAACAATTCCTCAAATCATATGGAAGGTCCTCCAAACTGACTTTTAGAATTGTCTCAACATGGGGCATCACATTTTTAACCAACTGCAGCTCTAGCTCGTCATATATTTTCTTCCATTCAGCATAAGTTCGTCCTCTCCCAGATAGTAGGCTGCCTACACATGCAATAGCAATAGGCAACCCTTCACACAACAACAACAATAACAACAACAACATAGCCTTTTGTTCCAAGCAAGTTAGGATAAGCTGAAGATAAAACCCAAAAGAGGCATGAAAGCAAAGAACACATAAATGGTAGAAGAAAAAGATTACGGTTCAGGCACATTAATTGCTAGTCTCCAAGCGCTCCTATCCATAGCTAAATCCTTAGAGATATTCCACTCCTTAAGGTCTCTCTTAACCGACTCGTCCTAAGTCAGTTTAGGTCGACCTCTACCTCTCTTTACATTATCGACCCGCTTTAGAACCCCACTACGCATCGGTGCCTCAGGAGGTCTCCGTTGGACATGGCCAAACCATCTCAACCGGTGTTGAATCAATTTTTCCTCAATTGGTGCCACCCCAACCCTATCCCGAATATCGTCGTTCCGGACTCTATCCCTCCTTGTGTGCCCATAACACCATCGTAACATACGCATCTCTGCTACACTCAATTGCTGGATATGTCGTTTTTTTGTAGGCCAACATTCAGCACCGTATAACATCGCCGGACGAATCGCTGTCCTATAAAACTTACCTTTTAACTTCTGAGGCACTCTTCTGTCACAGAGGACGCCTGAAGCTTGACGCCATTTCAACCAACCGGCTGAAATTCTATGCCTAACATCTTCATCAATGTCACCATCCTTTTGTAGCATCGATCCTAAATACCGAAAAGTATCCTTCTTGGCCACCACTTGCCCATCGAGGCTAACGTCTCCCTCCTCATTCCTAATCGTGCTGAAATCGCACATCATGTACTCGGTCTTGGTCCTACTAAGTCTAAACCCTTTCGACTCTAACGTGTGCCTCCATAGTTCTAACTTCCTATTAACCTCTGCCCTAGTCTCATCCACTAGCACCACATCATCAGCAAAGAGCATACACCAAGAGATATCACCTTATATGTCCCTTGTGACCTTATCCATCACCAAAGCAAATAAATAAGGGCTCAATTTCGACCCTTGATGTAGTCCTATTTTAATTGGAAAGTCACTGGTGTCGCCATCACATGTTCGGACACACGTCACCATATTCCTGTACATATCTTTGATGAGGGTGATGTACTTAGTTGGAACTTTGTGCTTTTCCAAGGCCCACCACATGACATTTCTCGGTACTTTGTCATATGCCTTCTCGAGGTCAATAAAGACCATGTGCAAGTCCTTCTTCTGCTCCCTATACCTCTCCATCAACTGTCGTAATAAGAAAATTGCCTCTACCAGGCATAAACCTAAATTGGTTTTGGGTCACACTTGTCACTCTTCTTAGGCGATGCTCGATAATCCTCTCCCAGAGCTTCATCGTATGGCTCATCAACTTAATCCCACGGTAATTAGTATAAGTTTGAACATCTCCCTTGTTCTTGAAGATCGGTACTAATATACTTCTCCATTCTTCAGGCATCTTGTTTGACCGGAAAATAAGATTAAAAAACTTAGTTAACCATACTATCGCTCTGGCACCTAGGTATCTCCATATCTCAATGGGGATACCGTCAGGGCCCATCGCTTTACCTCCCTTCATCCTCTTCAAAGCCTCCCCGATCTCTGCCTCCTGAAATCTTCTCACGAAACGTCTGTTGGTATCGTCAAATGAGTCATCCAACTCCAAGGTAGGACCCTCATTCTTCCCGTTAAACAACTTGTCAAAGTACTCTCTCTCCACCTGTCCTTGATCTCCTCATCCCTCACCAAAAGTTGATCCGTCCCATCCTTGATGCATTTGATTTGGTTGATGTCTCTCGTCTTCCTCTCGCGGATCCTACCCATCCTATAAATGTCCTTCTCCCCTTCCTTCGTGTTTAGTCGCTGATAAAGGTCATCATACGCCTGACCTTTTGCTACACTCACCGCTCATTTTGCAGCCCTCTTCGCTATTTTATAGCCCTCAATATTGGCTGCACTCTTGTCATGATGGAGACGCTTAAACCACTCCTTCTTCTCTCTAATAGCCCTTTGCACCTCGTCATTCCACCACCAGGTGTCTTTCTCCTTAATAGGCAACCCTTCACACCTCTCGACAAGTTTCAAAGCCAAATCCTCTAAGTGTGATGGGCACTTTCTGTAACCATCATTCCAAAATGCTGATTTGCAGAATAACTCCCAAGACTTATCTTCTTCAAGTGGTTCCAAGTGAATAACAGAATTACTGGTTGCCAACAATGACACTTCATGGTTTCTTGATGTGATAACAAATCGACCAATGCATTTAGATGGAATAACTTTCCTAATCTCTGACCAGACATCTGTAGTCCAAACATCATCTAGAACTAAGATATACCTTTTACCTTGGAGGTAGTTATTGATAGTCTCAGCTACTCTCCCCTTTTCCATGTTGGCCACATCAGCTTCTACACCAAACTCTCTAGCAATCTTTCTCAACAACTGTTGAACATCATAACTTTGTGACACGGTGACCCACGCTGCAGCATCAAATTCTAATTTGATGGTTTTGTATACATGAGCAATCAAAGTTGTTTTCCCAACACCAAGCATGCCCCAAACAGTGGTGATTTTGCATCCCTGTTCTTATATCACCTACTAGTCTCTGAGTCAATAGTTCGTTGTTCTCGGTAATCCCCACAAGATCCTCATCCCTGGTGAAATTCAAAGCTTGATTGACATGAAAAGCATGACCTCCAGCATTTCTGTCCATTTGTGGCACGGCATACTGCTGGTTCAACTGTTTAGCCTCTTGAAGCCTGCCATTGATATCTTGCAGCTTGCGCGCAAGCCGGTGCCACGTCTTGACATGCTTGATCCTCTTCTTCATCCTGGCAGCAAACCCCCCGTGCTTGTCCTCCAACTTGTAGGTGAACTCGTCAACAACATCCTCGATCTCAAAGGCGAAGCCCCTGATCCTCTGGACAAAGAGGCCAGTGGTCTCATCGGTGTCCTTGAACCGCTCCGCCCGTTTCAGATAAGCCTGCATACTCTCCAGCTCATCCTTGGCTCCACGGATCTGGCCGAAGAGACCCTTGAGAGCAGACACTTTATGGCAGAGCAGTGATGCGCCGTAACTTGTTGCCTCCTTCAGCAAAGCCGCGGCGAGCTTGCCAACCAGCAGCCCTACAACTGCTTCCGCCATGGTGGTTGGCTTTGCCTGTGGTTGAATGGCTGAGATCAGAGTTATGTACAAGTGGAATAGTGGACGCGTGTGATGCGAGAAAGTTGTTGGAGGAGGGCGAAGTCAGGAAGCACGAAAGGGGAAATAGGGAGGACGGGATTACGGGAGGCACCTGGGAGGAGAGGTAGCTGGACTCGCGGTGGCCGCAGCAGGTTCGGCGTAGTGAACGGCGACGACTTCGGCTTGTGGAAGCTCCTTTGGATGTGTTCTCAAATTCCCTCGTTCCGATCTCGAACTTGCAGCACAAATATTTTGCCTACCACAGTAGGCGGAGACTGCGAAGGGAGGACTGGAGGAGAGGAGTCGGTCGCGCTCGCGCTCGCGCTGGGACACCGGCGCTCCGGCAGGCGACTGATGAAGGGGGGTCGGAGGTGCACATGCGAGTGCGCGGCCGTATTGGTTACTTTTTCTCGGAAATCAATGCTGGGCCCCATGCATGCAAAATGTTTTCCACTTTTGTATGACCCGTGGGTCATCATACGCATGCACCCTACAGTATTGGTACCCGGTTTATTTCATGAAACATTATTCAAACCGGTTCAGCTGTTCAGCTGATTTCAACAGTATTTTATGAACTAATTTTAGCCGAAATCCAGACAGATAAGTTTAATCACGCAGCCAAATAAGTGCTCCGTACCCGGGAGCTCTAGCCACAGACGACACTACTGACTAGTCGTCGCCCATGGCGTGGAAGCACAATGATGCGCTGCACCGGCCATGTGGTGCATTTAGGGCAGTCCCAACGGCATTAATTAGCCCGTTTGGATCGGCATTGAAGAGGGGAAAAAAACCGACGTGGCATGAGAGTTAACGAGGAGACAGAGGGAAAAACAGAGAAACCGTTTCGCCTGCACGAAACGAAGTCCACCCTCGCCCCGATGCAGCACGAAACCGCGAAATCGCCGTTGGGAAGAAACGACCGACGTCCATGGCATTAACTTCCGGCGTGCTCGCCCGCCGTGTCCGCCCTGCTCCACCGCGCCGCCGCGACCACGCCCGCCCTGCTCGCCGGCCGCCGTGCCGCCGCGCCTGCTCGCGCTCGACGGAGCGCCGGCGTCCGCAGCGGCCGCCCCGCTCGAGCCGCGCCTCACAGTCGTTCGCGTGAACCGCCGCGTGCTTCTCCGTGCCGCAGCGTGCGCTCTCGGTAGCAGTCGTCCGCGCAAGCTCGCTCGCCGGCCACGGCAGCTGAGCGTGCTTGCTCGCCGTCCGGCGCGCTCTCCCACGCCGCGAGGTCGCGTCCGCCGCGCTCTCGCCCACGCGGGCTCGACGACCGACGCCGCCGCGCTCTCGCTTTGCGCTCGTGAGCTCTCGCCGCGCGACAGGATGGGGGGAGAAAGAAGGGGGGAGGAGGTGGGGAGCACGGGGACCCGCGCCTCCAGCGAGCCTTGGCGTGCGCGCGGAGCAGCTGCAGGAGCACCTGAGTGGGCACGTGGGCGGCGGCGGGAGCACGGCAGGAGGAGCGGCGGCGGGAGAGAATGAGGGGAGAAGAGGCAGCCGACAGTCAAGAGATAAGGAAGAGAAAGATGAGTGAAACATTTATTGTTCTTGGACTTCATTCCATTGTAGGTGATGGTTTCTTGTGATCATTTTTTTGTCTTGGACTTCACGCTCGATGTCTACCGTTGGACTGCCCTTATCTATATGGTGCGGGCGTCAGACAATCAACTGCTGTCCACGACCTGACTGCCTGAACCACATTGGCCTACTTCTGGGAATCCGAGGGGGACGTCTCGTCTGCCCACCTGCTTCGAACACACACACGTTTGGCTGTCTCAGATCCAAACCATGAAAACCCAAAAATAACGCCTATTGTTAGTCTAGGTTTATAACCTAGGTATAAGATGTAAATCTAGCTTATGCGCTTAGATGTGTGTGTGAGTGGGTTGTGTGCGTGTGGTGTGTGTTAAGTGCATGAGTTCAGATACTGCAACTTGTTGAGGCAAAAACAACGCATATTCCTTTGTTTCGGTCGTGCACAGTAAAAGAATGACAACTATAATTAGCCGAACTCCAACAGCCAACGCAAGTCCGCCTCCGCTTTGCAGTACTCCGCACATGCTCTTCCTCCTCGCGCCCGCCATACGCGCGCTCCCCTCCCTAGCCCCACGCGCTCGCGCTGCTCTTGTCCGCCGTCAGCCCACCTCGCCACGCCCGGAAGCGCCAGCCGCGTGCCGTCGCGGATTCGTCTTCGACCGGCCTCGCCGCGCCTGGAAGCGCCGGCTGCGGCCCTGCGTCGATGCCGCCGTGGATCCGCCATTGGCACGCCTGGGCACACTTGGAAGCAGCGGCGACAGACTCGCCTCGCTACGTCCGGAAGCGCTGGCCGCGGGCTCGACTCGCCGCGCCGTCGTGTGCCGCCGCGGATTCGCCATCGGCCGACCTCGCCGCACCAGGAAGAGCCAGCCCCGCCTCGCCACGCATGGAAGCGCCGGCCGCGGACTCGCCTCGCTACGCTGTTGCGCGCCGCCGGGGATCCGCCGTCGCGCGCCGCCGGCCTCGCCCCGCCTGGAAGCGCCGGCTACGGGCCCACCACTGCGAGCACCATAAAATTGCGTTGTGTGGAGAGTGAAGACCAATTTTGCCACGCCTGGTACCGAAAATGGCTGCGGCGTTTACGTCTTCTGTTGGAGCTTGTTTTGCGTAGGCAAAGCAACTGTGCATGATCGAATTTGTGTTTGGGTTGCCCTTTGCCTTCTCCGTTGGAGACAACAAGCACAATGTGAAGTGAACCCTGCTTCACCTTAGATTAGAACAAACTCCTACAATCTTTTTCTTAAACAACAACTTGTATACGATCAAGCCACTGCAAGCAATAGGATCGATATCTTGCATTGCATGGTAAAGCTAGCAATGCCCGGCTTCAATTCACCGCATGGACCTATCCCAGGAGGCCGGACCGGCCCGCCATGTGGTGCATTTAATTTGTGTGGTGCCAGGCGCCGGACAATAACTACGGTGTGCTGTGTATACTGTGCTCGAATCGACCTAACCACGGTGGCCTCCAGTTCCAGAGGGACCGACTGGAAGGAGAGTAGGAGACAGATATTGGGGAGCTCGGGGGCGTCTCGTGTGCTATTCTGGTTCACACATCACAATGTCAAACACACAACGAGTACAAGTTTGTACCATAGATAGGAGTAGATTAGATTATAAGAAACTTTGTAGCACGAGCCAGTGCACAACAGTTAGTACAGTAGGATGGATACATTGCATGGGTAAACAAGCTATGCCTGGTGGTGGTCGGCTTCAACTCACCGAATTAACCCACCAGGCCGGTCCGCTTTCGGCTGTCTGTAATGACTCTCTCTACCTATCTTAAGGACAAATCACGCGTTGCGGTTTTTTTTTTTTGACAGAGCGCGTTGCGTTTATTCGTCCCGTGTCTCTGCAAAGTGTTGTACTACGTGGACAAAAACAAATGTGCAAGACTGCCGATGAATTGCCTGCATCTTCTCTGAGCCAGGCTCTCCGCATGCAAGATCAGCTGTTTGTTTGGTTGACGTATCCGTTAAACCTGGCTCCCTTGATGCAAGATTCCCCTTGGAGCCCGGCTCGAAAAACGTAGGATTTGAGCGTATCTGTTGAACCAGGCCGGGGCGATGCAGGCTTGGGCATGCAGCCTGCATGAGATGAGAGAGCACGGTGCAAGGCTAGCTAATGCATCCAGTCAACCAAACAACTTCTCTACTTGGCCATGCTGCAACCAAACAACGAGCAATTGTATGGCAACAGCCTGGCCATGGAGGGCCTGTCTCGGCCGGTGCGTGCACGAACCCAAACACGCCCTAAAGATTCCAAGGTTCGCATCGCAGCATTCGCGGTTCGTTTCAGTCGGTAGCCCACTGTAAAGGCAGAAGGCCATTTTTCTTTTCTTTGAGAAAAGCCAAAAGAAAATAAAGGCAAAGGCACCAGCAGCCCAATGGTCCACACGGCCGTTAAGCCCACTAAGCCCACTAAGCCCACTAAGCCCACACGGCCTGCAGGGGGCGGATGGGGTGGATACGGGCCTCCATGGAGGATTCTGGAATGCATCCAGCCCACGGCCCGTTCGACGAGTCTCTCCACTTGTGACCAGCTCCATCTCTGACCAACTGTCCCGTGCGGTGTGCTTGACAATGGGGGGCAGGCATGTTGCCGGAATGACCGTCCTGACTTCCTGAGCAACGAGAGAGGATCACCCTCCATTTTCTCTCCCCTGCTCGCTGCTCCACCGTCCATGGCGATCGAAGCCAGCGGAGAGCCTGCCGGACAAGGAGCAGCTCCTGCCGCACTACTCCGTCATGGACCGGGGACAAAGTTCATGCTTCCGAATTAATTGATCGAGTTATGTAAGTAATGCACTACTTGTTGACCATGCAGTGTTGTTTGTCATGTGAGAAATAAATTTTGTGTTCATAGTTGGCATCTCGTGCGCGCGCACAAGATTGGTGTCGTTAGCCCAGAGTTGGACACTTGGACGAACAGAGTGTTTCGCAGCAAGTTCGTTCCATCGTGCATTGGTTAATGTGTTACTATCCTATGGCATTATTTAGTTATGTATTCTAGACAAGATAAGCGAAAGAAATCGATCATCGGCTTTTGACCTGCATGTCTGCGACGACTGAAGCTTATCCAACAACTGCGGCAGTCGCATTCTATGCAGAAAGAACGAAGGCTGCTCCATCTGACTGGCGGCGACGACAATCCCCGAGAGGCGCGGCGCGGCGCGGCGCGGCGCTGCGCTAGGCGAAGATGATGACGACGACGCCGACGGAACCGGTGAAGCTGATCGGCGCATTCGGCAGCCCGTTCGTGCACCGCGCCGAGGTGGCCCTACGCCTCAAGGGTGTCCCCTACGAGCTCATCCTGGAGGACATGAGCAGCAAGAGCGACCTCCTGCTCGCCAACTACCCCGTGCACAAGAAGGTGCCCGTGCTCCTCCACGGCGACCGAGCAGTCTGCGAGTCGCTCGTCATCGTCGAGTACGTCGACGAGGCCTTTCACGGGCCGCCCCTGCTCCTCGTCGACACCTACGACCGCGCCATGGCCCGTTTCTGGGCGCACTTCATCGAGAACAAGGTAACGTGGATATGATTCAGCACGGATCGACCGTACGCATATGAACGTACGCCCAATTGATCGTGATAACAACAAGCAGTGCCTGGAGCCGCTGCGGCTACCGCTGTTCGGCGACGGCGAGGCGCAGAGGTCGGCCATGGCGGCGGCGAGGGCGGGCCTGGCGCTGGCGGAGGTGCAGCTGAAGGATAAGAGGTTCTTTGGAGGCGACGCCATCGGCCTCGCCGACATCGCCGCCGGCGCCTGCTAGCGCACTGGCTCGGCGTGCTGGAGGAGGTCGCCGGAGTGAGCGTCCTGACCAGCGGTAGTGATGATGAGCTCCCTGCTCTGCGCCGGTGGGCGGCAGAGTACAGGTCTAGCGAAGCTGTGCAGGCGTGCCTGCCGGACCGAGCTCGGCTCCTCGCCTACTTCGCCGCCATCAAGGACAAGTGCGTCTCGGTGGCCAAATCGACCATGCCGAAATAAACATGGGGATTGAGGTCACCGTCAATATATCACCAAGTAGGGCAAAGCTTACGCTTAGCACGTTTGGTCGACTCCTGGCTCCTGCAAATAAAACGAAACTCACTAGTTGTTTGGCTTGGGCTACTTGTGCAACAATGGATTCATACAGAAATAAGTAGCTCGTACTCTTCTTTGCTTTCTCTCTACTCCGATGAATTGATATACTACAGTACTTAGACAATGGAGAGAAATCCGTACGTATATGCTTTATACATATTTGAAGAGAAGATGGCTCACGAGCGCATACAAACGCAGGGCGCACTCTGACTCTGGTACGCATGCCAACAGCAGAACAGCTGAAAGTCTGAGGAATTGCTCAAAAAAAAAAAAAAAGCTGAAAGTCTGAGAAATGTATTCTGGTATTTTTGCGAACTCTGGTATGCAGCCAACGAAAATAGAAACGGGAGTGTGGAACCCCGGAGGTGGAATTGATGAAGGCACTGCTGGAGCTTCTGATGATCATAAGGCCTGTCAATAAAATAAAGTCAGGAAAGCTTCTCTCTGAATAAAAAGACGATGCACAAGGTGCTTGAGAAAGCGGCCAAATATGTTCACAGTAGAATTTGTAATTTTCAACGGTTGGGGGTTCATAACTTATGAATAGAGCGGAATACGTTTTCTAAAAATATGTTCACGGGAGCATAAACACAACATGAATGATGCATATTCAAATGGGATAATGCAGAAGGGAATGGAGTCCTCCGCAAAGACTATTATTTGCAGATGCCCTAATTATAACTAAGTGAGAAAAAAAGCAAATATTACCTTGGGAGAGAGTCTTTTGACCACATAATACCGTCTGGCGTTCCTGGATTAGTTAA
This sequence comes from Bothriochloa decipiens, assembly GCA_023333625.1. Taxonomy (NCBI): domain Eukaryota; kingdom Viridiplantae; phylum Streptophyta; class Magnoliopsida; order Poales; family Poaceae; genus Bothriochloa; species Bothriochloa decipiens. The sequence goes on from CM041634.1 coordinate 60,314,281, forward strand.
AAATAAACCTTTCTGATGTGTCTAATACTCATAAGATCATCTTTGCATTCATTCGGTTTCCCCATCTGTTGAAGCTTCTCTCTGAGCTCTTTTGATGTACCACGTAGATCTAATACCTCAAGATTTGTCTGGTGTTCAATACCTTGAGGAAGGAACTTCAGTTCATGACACCCATCTAACGAGAGCTTAGCAAGACTTGGCATTGCACCTTCTTCTATTTCAACTTGGTTGAGCTGAGGTGCCAGCAATATGGATAGCTTACGAAGTTTTGGAAAACACCCTGCAGTGAAGTGCAGCTTCTTCCCATCAAAAGCCTTTAAAAGCACAAGAACACATAAACCACGTAGCACCAATAGACTGGAAAAGGATTCCTCATCAATTTTGGAGAATGACATCCACAGTTCTGTGAGGCTACTGAGGTGAGACCAAGATGACAGAACCTGAGGCAATGATGTTTTCTCCAGCTGTCCTTCTAAAGTTAGACTAGCAATGGTTGGAGGTAAATGAAGTCCCTCTACTTGCAATATTTCCATCTCTGATAGAGCTGAAATTTCTAGACGAACAAGATGGCTCATTTTGTTGATAGCAATTGTTAATTTACTAGAGTGTTCACTTTTCACATTGCAGACACCGAATGTTCTTAACTCTGTCAAAGCTCCAACCTCACAAAGAACTTCTGAACTTGCCTGCACACATTGCAAAGCTTGCAGAGATGTCAAGTACCTTAGGCCATTAGGCACCTTAACACATCTGGGGTATTCAAGTAGTTGAGTAAAATTACATGAATAAAGGTATCTCAACTTTCTAAGTTTTATAATACTGTTTGGTAAGTATGACAACTGAGCATTGGCAGCATCCAATACTTCCAAGTTTTGCAACCTTCCTATTGTTTGAGGTAGACTTTCAATAGGAGTATCCCGAAGGCCCAAATACCGCAGATTAAACAAGTTGAATACCTCCCTAGGCAACATTTTGATACAAGTACCTTGCAGATCCAACGTCGACAAGAAATTTGAAGATGCTAGGATAGGCCTTAACAAATCAATATCAATATGCCTCTCAAAAACATGAAATGAGCGGATATGTGATGCATCTGATGGTCTAATTTGGTCAAGATTTGTACCCTGTATTGATATACGACGTATGCGCCCTACAGAAAATCCTCTAGATCCATCATACACTTTACCAAAGCATTCTTCCTCTGATTTATTGAGCGCAACAAGTTGTATAACATCATGCATCCGACAACATTTCAACCGCCCAGTTTCATTCCTTTCCACTACCTGTAGTAGGCTTCGGTTCACAAGCTCAGTCAAGTAGTCGCCTGCCACTTCCTCCAATGTTTGATTCCCCTTCTTCTTGATGAACCCAGAGGTAACCCAGTGCCTCATTATTGCCCTCCTCTTGATAGGATAATCTTCTGGGAATAATGCACAGTGTAAGAAACAATTTTTCAAATCATATGGAAGGTCCTCCAAACTGACTTTTAGAATTGTCTCAACACGAGGCATCACATTTTTTACCAACTGCAGCTCTAGCTCATCATATGCTTTTTTCCATTCGGCATAAGTTTGTCCTCTCCCAGATAGTAGGCTGCCTATGCATGCAATAGCAATAGGCAACCCGTCACACTTCTCGACAAATTTCAAAGCCAAATCCTCTAAGTGTGGTGGGCACTTTCTCTCACCATCATTCCAAAAGGTTGATTTGCAGAATAACTCCCAAGACTTATCTTTTTCAAGTGGTTCTAAGTGAATAATAGAATTACTGGTTGCCAACAATGATACTTCACGATTTCTTGATGTGATAACAAATCGACCAATGCAATTAGATGGAGTAACTTTCCTTATCTCTGACAATACATCTGTAGTCCAAACATCATCCAGAACTAAGATGTACCTTTTACCTTGGAGATAGTCATAGATGGCCTCTGCTACTCTTTCCTTTTCCATGTTGGCCACATCAGCTTCTATGCCGAACTCTATAGCAATCTTCCTCAACAGCTGTTGAACATCATAACTCTTCGACACAGTAATCCATGCGGAAGCATCAAAGTCCAATTTCATGGTTTTGTACACATGAGCAACCAAAGTTGTTTTCCCAACACCAGGCATTCCCCAAACAGTGGCAATTTTGCATCCCTGTTCTAAATCATCACCAGCTAGCCACTGAGTCAATAGCTTCTTGTTTTCGGTAATCCCCACAAGATCCTCATCCCTGGTGAAATTCAAAGCTTGATTGCTATGAAAAGCACCACCTCCTGAACTTCTGTCCATGGCATACTGCTGGTTCAGCTGCTTAGCTGCTTGAAGCCTGCCATTGATATCTTGCAACTTGTGCGCAAGCCGGCGCCAGGTCTTGACATGTTTGATCCTTTTTGCCGCCTTGGCAGCAAATCCCCCATGCTTGTCCTCCAGCTTGTAGGTGAACTCATCGACAGCATCCTCAATCTCAAAAGCGAAGCCCCGGATCCTTTGGACAAAGAGGCCGGTGGTCTCATCGGTGTCCTTGAACCGCTCTGCCCCTTTCAGATAAGCCTGCATGCTCTCAAGCTCATCCTTGGCTTCACGGATCTGCCCAAAAAGACCCTTGAGGGCAGAGACTTCACCACCGAGCAGCGATGCGCCGTAACTTGATGCCTCGTTCAGCAAAGCCACGCCGAGCTTGTAAACCAGCAGCCCTACAATTGCTTCCGCCATGATGGCTGCCTTTGCCTGTGATTGTTTGAGAGCTCGGAGTTACAATGCGTTCGAGAACGGAGAACGTGGTTGGAGGGCGAGGTCAGGAAATCCACATGGAAGGGGAAGGACAGCGGATGCACCTGAGAATGAGATGAGGTAGGTGGACGCGGTGGAGCGAGGAGGCCGCAGCAGGCTCGGCGACTCGGCGTGGTGATGAACGCCGGCGGCTGGTGGGCTGGAGCTCCTTGGACGTGTTCTTCCGCTGGCTCGCTCCGATCTGGGGCTTGGCACAAATGTCTTTCTTGCGGACCTCTCTTTCTTGCCTACGGGGGAACTGTCGGAACCAAAGGCGAAGCTCGAAGGAAGAGTGGCGGTCGCGCTGGGAATCGGATCCAAAGGACAGAGGAGGAGCAAATGCCACTGCAGCCGCGCTCCGATTGGCCGCTTTTCTTCTGGAACCTGTGCTGGGCCTCCGGCATCGTGCAATGTTTTCCATTTTATATGCCTGGCATTCGCCGCCAATCCATCACTCCAACTGCAGCTTCAGGTGCTAGTTTACGCGGCGGCGCGGGGCCTGTGTTGTTGCTTTTCTTATTCTGGGGCCCGGCCAGCACGGGTGAATGTCGCTCGTTAATATCGACTCCTGCAAACAGAGCTGCTGTCTTTCCGGCGGCGGCGTGCTTGGCTGGGCGTGCTTGTGGAGGTCGCCAGAGTGAGCGTCCTGATCCTGGCGGCGACGGCCGCGCCGCTGTGCGCCGGTGGGCGGTGGAGTACAGGTATAACGAAGCAGTGAAGGCGTGCCTGAGCTGCTGCCGGCCGACTGGATCCGAGCTGTGTTGCCCTCCTGCTGCAGAATGGGGTTGGGGCGGGGACGACTGGACGAGTCAACATCGGCCACGGGGGCGGACTGGAGACGTCGATCCGGAGCTTCTTGAGGTAGGGCGGCGGCCATGGCATCTGACGGTGCTCACCAAAAAACAAGAAGATTAATCAGATTAGAAGAAGAAGTAAGGGAGAAAGAGAACGAGTTGCAGATGAGTGGTTCTCACCGGAGGGTTGCAAGATCGCCATCGTCACTCCGAAACCGGCGCTTCCCTAGCGCCGCCGGGCGGATGCGGCGTCTACTCAGGTCCTGCAGCCGCAGGCGTTGGCAGGCCGGCTCCGTACCTTAGGCTTGGCACTCTGGACGGCTTCGGCCCACGTCACTTGAAGCAGGAGCCCGGAGTATTCATAAGGGCTGTTTCCTCAGGCGGGCCGAGCAGGCTGGCAGGTCGGCCCGCACCTGCTTGTATCCCTAGGCCCAATTCATAGACAAAAAAGTAACAGCCCATGACTCCATGCATAAAGAAGGCGTAATAGTCAAATTGGTCCTTGAACTATGCTGCTGGGCTCAATTTGGTCTCTGAACTTTAAAAACGTCTAATTTAGTCCATAAACTATGCAGCTGGGCTCAATTTGGTCCCTGCACTACAAAAACGTCCAATTTAGTCTTTGAACTATGCTGCTCGGCTTAATTTGATCCCTGAACTATAAAAACGTCCAATTCAGTTCTTGAACTATCCTAATCAGCCAACATGGCGCCAATGACAGCGAGGGACAGGGTCGGATACTGGAGCAGTGCCTCATTTCCCTCTATTTTTAAAATTACTTTCAAAATCATATAACAACATGAAAATCTTCAAAAATAAAAGTTACTCAACTTTTCAGGATCTCCAAATTTGCTTTTGGAACCATCTTTAAATTCTAAATATTTTTCAAAATATGGTTTTGACATTTAAATTTGAAATTAGGGTTTATAAAATAATTAATTTACAAATTTGGGATCTCCAAATTTGTTTTTGGAACCATCTTTAAATTCTAAATATTTTTAAAAATATGGTTTTGAAATTTAAATTTGAAATTAGGGTTTATAAAATAATTAATTCATAAATTTGGAACACTTTTGGAACCATCTTTAAATTCTAAATATTTTTAAAAATATGATTTTGAAATTTAAATTTGAAATTAGGGTTTATAAAATAATTAATTCATAATTTTTTTTGAAATTTAAATTTGAAATTAGGGTTTATAAAATAATTAATTCACAAATTTAGATTCCAAATTTATGAATTAATTATTTTATAAACCCTAATTTCAAATTTAAATTTTAAAACCATACTTTAAAAAATATTTAGAATTTAAAGATGGTTCCAAAAGCAAATTTGGAGATCCTGAAAAGTTGAGTAACTTTTATTTTTAGAGATTTTCATGTTGTTATGTGATTTTAAAAGTAATTTTAAAAATAGAGAAAAATATAGAACTGCTACGGTAACCGCCCTATCTCTTGCTGTCATTGGTGTCGTCGGGGACGAACGTGGGCTGCTAAGGATAGTTTAGGGACTAAATTGGATGTTTCCATAGTTCAGGGACCAAATTGAGCCGAGCAGCATAGTTCAAGGATTAAATTGGACGTTTTCATAGTTCAGGGACCAAATTGAGCCCAGCAGTATAGTTCAGGGACTAAATTGGACGTTTTCATAGTTCAAAGACCAAATTGAGCCCAGCAACATAGTTCGAGGAACTATTACGCCCATAAAGCATAGATCGCTGATGGTCAACGTGACACATGCTCGATCGTGCTCACGAGGCCGTTCTGGATGGATGTCGGTCGTTTTGGACGGACGGCGAGGAGGTCAAGAAGGCCTTCGCGAAGGACGCGGAGTGGCGGTCGTCGAGTCGCAGCTCAAGGGGCGGAGGTTCTTCGGCGGCGCACGATGCCATCGGCTTTGTCGACATCGCCGCCCGTGGGCTCGCGCACTGGGTTGGGGTGCTCTGCGCCGGTGGGCGCCGGAGTACAGGTCCAGCGACGCGGTGCAGGTGTGCGCTGCCGGACCGGGCTCGGCTCCTCGCCTACTTCGCCGCCGTCAGGGAGAAATGCGTCTAGGTGGCCAAATCGACGATGCCAAAATGAACTTTCTCCATCGAGATTGAGGTCGTCACGTCATCTTGTAAAGCTTGTTGCTTAGTAGGTAACTAGGTATGGTCGCCCGTCGCCATTGCCCTCGCACGCGCCACCAACAGGAGCCCATGAGTGCACGGGATCCTTGCGATCAGCTAATGGCTTTTGGCAAACACTTGTTAGTTGGTGTTGTCGCTGGTGACATCGACATGGACTTGTCCAAAGAAAACGGAACTCAATAGTTGTTCGTGTTGGGCTAGTTGTGCAACAATCAATTCTTACAGAAAAGAAAAGATTACCTAGTACTCTTTGCTTCCTCGCCACTATGATAGTCTGATGAATTGATATTTGATATATACTAGGAGTACTTATATACAATCAAATCTGGACACAAGTTCGTACATATACAATGTACTGCTTACTCATACATATTTGGAGGGAAGATGAGTCACGAGCGCGTGCAAACGCAGCACGCATGTTATCTTGGCTCTGGTACGCATACCAACTGCTGGCATTCTGAGAAACACATGCTGCTAGGTACGCAGCCAACGAGAAGAGATACTGGAGTATGGAACTCAGGAAACGGAATTGCTGCAAGGCACTGCAGCTTCTGACAATCTAAGGCTTTTGAATCCCCTCTGGACTGCTCTCTAAAACAACTGATGCAGTATGTGTGCATAGCCGCATAGGATAATTTGTAATTTTGAATGGTTGGGTCCACAACTTCTGAACAGACCCGAATAAAATTCCATTTTCTAAAAATATGCTCACAGGAGAATAATGAAACAATATGAAGAATGTTATTTTACAGGTGGACAATGCAGAAGGGTTAAGGAGTCCCCACAAAGAATATTAGTTGCAGTTGCTCTAATTTTAACCGTAGGTGCGAAAAAGCAAAAAATTACCTTAGCAGGCGTAGTCTCTCGCGACCACAATACTTTCTCCGGTTGCCATTCTGGATTAGGTAACAATAACCTTTCTGATGTGTCTAACACTCGTAAGATCGTCTTTGCAATCATTTGGTTCTCCCTTCTGCAGAAACTTCTCCCTGAGCTCTTCTGATGTATGAAGCAGATATAACTCCTCAAGGTTTGTGAGGGATTCAATACCCTGAGGAAGAAACTTCAATTCACGACAGGCATCAAAGTACATCACAGCAAGGCTTGGCAGTGCACCCTCTTCTATTTCAACTCGTTTGAGCTGTGGTGCGTGCCATATCGATAGACGACGAAGTTTAGGAAAACACCCCGCAGTGAAGTGCAGTTTCTTTCCATTAAAAGCCTTTACAAGCGCAAGAACCAATAAACCACGTAGCACCAATAGACTGGAAAATGATTCCTCATCAATGAGAATGACATTCGTAACGCTGTGAGGCTACTGAGTTGAGACCAAGATGAAAGAACCTGAGGCATTGATGTTTTTGCCAGCCGCCCTTCTAAAAGTAGACTAGAAATGGTTGGAGGTAAATGAACTCCCTCTACCTGCAGAATTTCCTTCTCTGCTAGAGCTGAGATTTCTATATGAACAAGATGACGCATTTTGTTGATAGCATTTCTTAAGTAACGAGTATGTTCACTTTTCACATTGCAAACACTGAATGTTCTTAGCTCCGTCAAATCTCCAACCTCACACAGAATTTTTGAACTTGCCTCCACACATTGCAAAGCTTGCAGAGACGTCAAGTGCCTTATGCCACTAGGCACTTTCACACCACTGGTGCATTCAAGTGGTTGACTAATATTACATGCATAAAGGTATCTCAACTTCTTAAGTTTTACAATGCTGTCTGGTAAGTACCACAATTGAGCATTGAAAGCATCCAACACCTCCAAGTTTTGCAACCTTCCTATTGTTTGAGGTAGACTTTCAATAGCAGTATATCTAATGCCTAGATACCGCAGATTAAACAAGTTGAATACCTCGTTAGGCAACATGTTGATACAAGCACCTTGCAGATCCAATATTGATAACAAATTTGAAGATGTTAGGATGGGCCTCAACAACTCAATATTGATATACCTCTCAAAAACATGAAGTGAACGAATATGTGATGCATTTGATAGACTGATCTGGTCAAGGTTTCTATTAAAGATTGCAATACGACGTATGTGACCTGCAAAAAATTCTTTAGAGCCATCATACACTTTACCAAAGCATTCTTCCTCTGCTTTATTGAGCACAACAAGCCGTATGACATCATGCATCCGACAACATTTCAACCGTCCAGAATCATTCCTCTCCACTACTTGTAGCAGGCTTCGGTTCACAAGCTCTCTCAAATACTCCTCGGCTACTTCCTCCAATGTTTGGTTCCCCTTCCTCTTGATGAACCCAGCAGTAATCCAGTGCCTCATTACTATCCTCCTTTTGATAGGATAATCTTCAGGGAATAATGCACAATGCAAGAAACAATTTTTCAAATCATATGAAAGGTCCACCAAGCTGACTTATATAATTGTCTCAACACGAGGCATCACATTTTTAACCAACTGCAGCTCTAACTCGTCATATGCCTTTTTCCATTCGACATAAGTTTGTTCTCTCCCATGTAGTAGGCTGCTTATGCATGCAATAGCAATAGGCAACCCTTCACACTTGCCAACAAATTTTGAGGCCAAATCCTTCAAGTGTGATGGACACTTTCTATCACCATCATCCCAAAAGGCTAATTTGCAGAATAACTCCCAAGACTTGTCGTCTTCAAGTGGTTCCAAATGAATAGCTGAATTACTAGTAGATGCCAACAATGATACTTCATGCCTCCTTGATGTGATGAGAAATCGACCAATGCAATTAGATGGAAAAAGACTCCTTATATTTGACCAATCATCTACAGTCCAAACGTCATCCAGAACTAAGATGAACAATTTACCTTGGAGGTAGGTATAAATGATCTCAACTACTCTTCCCATTTCCATGTTGACCACATCAACTTGGATACCAAACTCTCTAGCAATCTTCCTCAACAAGTCTTGAATATCATAACTTCGCGACATGGTAACCCATGCAGCAACATCGAAGTCAAATTTGATGGTGTTGTACACATGAGCAACCAAAGTTGTTTTCCCCACACTGTAACACCCTAGATTTTTCATGTTAAAAAAAATAATATGTCAAAATGATTTAATTTCATTTTGGTTAATAAATACTTTGGGCAAAATAAATATTATTATTAAAATGTCATGGTAGAAATATGCTTGAACATTCATACTGGTGCATATTTTTCTTGTATGTTGTTTGAATTTGATTTGGATTTCAAATTATATTTGAATTTGTATTGAAAAGGGGTTTGAATAAAAGAAAAATAATTCTTTTTCCCTCTTCCTCCTTTCCTAGCTTTTGGCCCGCAACCGGCCGATGGCCGCTCCGCCTCCGCTCTCGGCCTGCTCCCTTTCCCGCTGCCGCGCCGGCCCGTTTCACCTCCCCGGCCCAGCCGCGCGCGCCTTATCTCTTCTTGGGCCGACCGGCCGCCGGCTCATCAAGACGTCGCACGCCACCGCGTCCGCGTCCTCCTCTCCTCTCGCTGACAGGTGAAGCCCGCACCGTCTCCTTCTACCTCCGACCGGACTCGAGCGCGGGACACCGAGTCCGACCCGCACCGATCCCGTGCCTCCCACGCCCGGACGCACCAGCCTTGCCCAGGCTATTTAAGCCTTAATCCGCGCGCCCGCGACTCCATCTAAAACCCTAAGCCGGCCGCCTTCACCTCGAGCAAGCAGAGCAACGCGGAACCCTAGCCGCCATTACCGCCGGCCGCCAAAGCAAGAAATTGGCCGCCGTCTTCGGCTCATCTTCGCCATTAGCTAGACGGCAAGCATCGACTCGTCCTCCTGAGTAGCGTGGTGTGCTCCTTCTGGTTCAATTTCATCTAACTCGACCCCTCGCCGTTTGCAGACCGCCGCCGTCCGCCATCCTCAGCCGCACGTCGTCCCCGCTTCGCCCCGACCTCCATCTTCTACGCAGGTGAGCGCGACGTGAGCTCCTTTCCTGATTGGTACGGGTCTTGATGCAAATGGTGGCCGGAATCGTCGGCTGGAGTTACGCTGGCGAGCTTATCTCGCCGCCGGCGATGGCCGCCGCCGTGTCGGGTGTCGTCCTCGATGAGGCCGATTGCCCCGATCGGTCCGGACCATCCATTTTGAATCGGACGGCCAGAAACAGCCCGTAACCCTTCGCGTGGCATTCTTACAGAAAACCCCTCGGCTTTCTGTCTAATCTGTTAAGAGCCCTTAGCGCCTTTGTCAGAATACGTTTTCTCTACTGGAAAGCGTAATCTCTATTTAACAGATTCAGAATACGCCTTGTCCACTGGAAAGCGTATTTTCCTTGTAACAGCTTTTAGAATACATTTTCAGTTATTTACAGTTTTGCCATTATCTTTAAAGGCTTATAACTTTCACGTTTTAACTCTGATTTGGTCCGTTCAAATTCCGTTAGATTCATAATTTCATAATTTACGCAGTGGTGCTACTGTTGAAGTATTTTGAAAACTTTATATTTTTAGTTTATATTTAATGTATTTATTTGTATATAGAAAAGCTTTGGAAATTCATAACTTCGTCGTTATAACTCTGTTTTCAGTGAACTTGACGTCTTTGTGATCGTAGCAACGAGTAGAATAGTTTTATAAATATTTTATTCTGTTTTGATGACTTTGGTATACTGTTCCTCTAATAACTCTTTGTTTGCTTCGTGTATATATGCTCGATTGGATTGTCTGGTGTTGATTGTTAATGTCGAGTTTAGACGGTGAGGGTTTTGTTGAGCAAGGATACTTTGAGAATCAACAGGACCAGCAAGACTTTGTGAATCAAGGCAAGTATAGCATAGATCTTCCTTGTTACCTATACACTCTAAATAAACAATACAATTGCATGAGTCTACATGATGACCCTAGAGATTATAACTAGATGTTGTTATCCTGATTCTTTGACACCTTTGGGTTGCATTGGGTAGCTATGATACTAATGCTTAATGAATATCATGATCTTGTGGCTTGATGAGTAATTGTGTCATAAACAGTAATAATGACTTTTAACAACCTGAGGGCTAATCTGTAATAGAACCTTCGGGATTGACAATACAGCTGTGAGGGCTATATGGCTCTGGCTTTAGCTTAGTATGAGGACCTTTTCTAGCTTGTTAGCGGTTCCCTTAATGGCGCAAGGAGGGTGTGTTTTGGGTTGGGTGTAGTTGGACCCCTGTCTGTATGTGTATAGGCTGCGGTTGTGTGCCATCAGAAGGGGAGATACTACATTCGTAGGGCACAGAAACCTCAGCGACCCTAACATGTTAGACGAACCTTTGAAAGACTTCATAGTGAACCCTGCCGGCCTTCCTTGGTAGTGGGCTAAGAGGTTGGCCGCCTCGGACGAAAGGGTAAATCATGACTCACAATGAAAGTGTACACCTTTGCGCAGAGTTTAATAAACTGGTATACTAGCCTTGCTCAAGGACACGAGCGGCCTTGAAATCTTTACATTAAAGATGATCTCTCTTAACATGTTAAAATATTCATTCTTATACTGTTATGCTTACTATTCATTTATGTTACATTGATCATGATGGTTTTGAAAACACTTGCTACCTTGATGCTACTTAATTGCTTAACTTGATTAACTTATAAAAGCTAAATGCAGTCAAACAGTGTCAACTTAATTGAGCCTCATTAACCCATGTTATGCTTGTTGAGTACGGTTATGTACTTACGCTTGCTTTGCTTTTAATTTTGGAAAATTCCGGATGGGTAACAGATGAAGGTTGGAATGAGAGCTATCGTGATGAGTACTAGGCTTGGTGTTCACCAGTTGACGTGTCTCTGTGGAAAGCTTCCGCAATAAAGATATATTAGCCATTTATTTGTTTATGCGCAAGACTCTGTAATAAATATTGGTTCGCTATGTATTAAACAGGGTGATGATACTCTCTGTAATTTATCTTCTTATATGTGTGACTGTTCCTGGGGCGCATATAAGGCTATTTATACATTCTATTTTTATCCTTAAAAATGAAGTGTGACACACATCAGGCATGCCTCAAACTGTGGTAATTTTGCATCCCTGATGCAAATCATCAGCTAGGCAGTGAATCAATCTCTCCTTGTTCTCTGTAATCCCCACGAGGTCCTCATCCCTAGTGAAATTCAAAACTTGATTGACATGAAAAGCACTACCTCTGGCATTTATGTCCATTTGTGCCGTGGCGTACTGTTTGTTCCTCTGCTTAGCACCTTGAAGCCTGCCATTGATATCGCGCAAGCCGGCACCAAGTCTTGACATGCTTGATCCTCTTCTTCGCCCTGGCAGCAAACCCCCCGTGCTTGTCCTCCAGCTTATAGGTGAACTCATCAACCACATCCTCAATCTCAAATGCGAAGCCCCTGATCCTCTAGACAAAGAGGCTGGTGGTCTCATCGGTGTCCTTGAACCGTTTCGCCCCTTTCGGATAAGCTTGCATACTCTCAAGCTCATCCTTGGCTTTACGGATCTGGCCGAAAAAGACCCTTGAGGGCGGAGACTTCATGACAAAGAAGTGACGCGCTGTAACTTGATGTCTCCTTTAGCAAAGCTGCGACAAGCTTGGCGACAAGCAGCCCTACAACTGCTTCTGCCATGGTGGTTGCCTGCGTTTGGTTGAGACTTGAGAGAGCTCAAACCTCAGAGTTACAGACAAGTGGATGTGTGGGATACGAGAATGTTTCGAGGTCAGGAAGCACGAAAGAACGAGGGAAGGTACCTGATAGGGAGCACGAAAGAACGTAGGCGGACGCGGTGCAGCAAAGTGGCCACGGCAGGCTCGGCGTGGTGGACGGTACCGCGGCAGCCACGGGCCGGTGGGAGCTCCTTGGACGTACGGAGCTTGGCACAAATGTCTTTCTTTTCTTGCCTATACACGGGGAATCTAATCGGATGCAAAGGAGGAGCTTGCCTACTGCACTTCAGGTGCAAGACTTCAAGTCTGCAAGTCACGCGTGGCCGGCCAGCACGGGTGACCTTTTCATCAACATCAGCAATGTCGCTCCTTGATATCAATTCCTGCAAACAAAGCTAACTGTCTGCAGTCCCTTGTCATCGTCGAATACATCGAAGAAGAACCTGTGTTGGAGTTGCTTTGGATGGACCGCCCCTACTGCCGGCCGACCCCCGGCAGCTGGCGCGCATACGGCTACGGGTATATATGGCCATGCAGCCTGCGGCACGGTGGCCCGGCCTGCGGCACAGCATTTTAGCCCGGCCCGGTGGCCACCGTGCCCGAGCTGGCACGGCCCGAGGCACCAGGCCGTGCCTTGGCCGCCACCTAGGCTCGTGGCACGGCACGGGCCCGGCCCGGCCGAAGAGGTGGCCCGGTGATGGCCTGGTGAGAAAGCTTCAATACTAGCATGCCAATAGCCCAACAAATAGCAGTCCAATAGCAAAGCCCATAACGCCCCCTCACTCTGTCACTCAGCCCTAACTTCACTACGCGGCCCCCATCTCCTAACTGCCGCCGCACACTCGCGAGGCGTGACTAGGCATGACGGCTTCGTGTCTTCCTGGCCACTCGCGTCGCATGCGCATGCGTACCGCCTTCTCATCCACTCGCGGCACACGTCCACGCGGCCCCTCCTGTCCCGACGCCGCACGTCGCCACACCTCCGAGCGGCTTTAGCCCCTTCCCTGAGCAGCAGCCGCGCGCGTCTTCCCCGGAGGCCGGAGCTGTGGCGGCGGCGTCGAGCGCGCCGACGACTACCGCCATCTCCCGCAGCTACCTCTTCCCCGCGTGCGCACGCTTGGCACGGCCCGACGACCCACGGGCCGTGCCGCACGAGCACGCCACCACAGGCACAGCCCGTCAGGCACGGCGGCACGATGCTAGGCCGGGCCAGCACGGCCCGTTGGACATATATAAGTTACGGGCGCAATTCTTGTTGCGAGTGTTGGTCCGTTTGTACTTATCGCTGCAGGCTGCACCTTCAATTCCAACGCTCATTTGGTCGTAACAACAAGCAGTGCCTGGAGCTGTTGCGGCTAGCGCTGTTCGGCGACGGTAAGGCGCAGAGGTCGGCTATGGAGGCGGCAAGGGCGGGCCTGGCGCTGGTGGAGGAGCTGCTGAAAGTCAAGAGGTTCTTCTGAGGCGACGGCTCCATCGGCCACGCGGACATTGCTGGCGGCGGCGTGCTGGCGCACTGGCTTGGCGTGCTGAAGGAGGTGGCTGGAGCAAGCGTCCTGACGAGCAGTACTGACGAAGAGCTTCCAGCCCTGGGCCGGTGGACGGGCAGAGGTCGGCCGAAAATTTATTTAGGTGGGGCAGACCGCGAACCGCTCCCCGCAATGTTCGCCTACCAAATTCCCCATACTCTGGTACAGTGGTACCCATACACATACATCATAGGGTTACGGAGGATGAAATCCGGCTCACACAATCCATCGAACATGCTGTGGGCATTGACTATGATCCCAACAATCGGATGGGACATGGGAGCACATACCGTATGCGGTGGTGACACCATGGATCACCTTGACACAATCCCAGCACGAGCAGTGGTTAGGCAACGCAGAGCCGACAGGCTGCGGCAGCGCCGGGCGACGTCTAGGCTTCTAGTGGCAGTGGCCGGCGGCTAGGAGCTGTGCCATCGTGAGCGGGACTAGGAGGACTGCAGGCCTGCAGCTTGGGGTGGTGCCACGGTGACTCGGTGAGGGACGGTGCGGTTGGCGGTGGCGGCGTTGCAGAACGAACAAGAGGCGGATCGGCCCATCGAGAGTAAATGTGATGGGACACTCTAGCTTGGCTTCGCTCCTGCGGTGCCGCGTAGTCACGTCCGGGTGGAAGAAGAACAGGGGACGGGGGTTCCTCCATCCCGCCGGTTGTTGGGGCAGCTGCCACACCCTACCGCATGGGGAGCTCCGCCTCTCCGGCAGAGTACAGGTCCAGCAAAGCGGTGCAGGCGTGCCTGACGGACCGGACCCGGCTCCTCGCCTACTTCGCCACCGTCAAGGACAAGTGCGTCTCGGTGGCCAAATCGACGATGCCGAAGCAAACATAAAATCCGGAGACTACCTAGTGATGATGCCAAAATAAACACCAAATCGAGGAAAAATAAAAACCAAATCGACGATGCCGAAATGAACATCAAATCTGTGATAATGAATTCTTACAGAAAAGACTAACTAGCACAGACTCTGTCTCTGATGGACTGATGTATACTACTTATACACAATCAAATCTGGAGACTGGTTCATAGGTGTACTGCTTATTCATTTATTTTGGAGAGAAAATGACTCACGGAAGCGTAAAAACGTATGCAAGAATTCTATCTTGGACTCTGGTACGCATTCCAACAGCTGACATTCTGAGAAATAAACATGTGCTGCTCCGGAATTACAAACTCTGGTAAGCAGCCAAAGATGAGAAACTGGAGTATGGAACTCAGGAAGTGGAAATGCTTCAACCCATGCAACAGCAGCTTCTGATAATCATAAGGTCTGCCAATAAAATAAAGTCAGGAAACTCAATCTTCGTTTCATTTAAATGATATATGTAAGAAACGATGCATAATGTTTTCCTTTTGTTTTCAATCAAAGTTTGGCTTCGGCCTTCTCTCTGAAGAGAGAAGAAAAAACCAACGCACAGGTACTTGACAATGCGGAAAAATGCTCACGGGAGTAATTTTGAATGGTTGGGTGTATAACTTAGAAACAGGCCAACAGTATATGCTCACTGGATAATAAAAAGGCATGAATGATGCATATTTAAAGGTGGACAGTGCAGAAGGGGAAAGGAGTCCTCCGCAAAGACGATTATTTGTGGTTGCTCTAATTATACCTAGGTGCCAAAAAAATAAATATTACCTTAGAAGAGGTACTCTGACCACATCGATTATCAAACAATAACCTTTCTGATGTGTCTAATACTCATAAGATCGTCTTTGCCTTCATTTTGTTCTCCCTTCTGCCAAAGCTTCTCTCTGAGCTCTTCTGATGAATGAAGCAGATCTAGTTCCTCAAGGTTTGTAAGGTGTTCAATACCTTGAGGAAGAAACTTCAGTTCAGGACAACTTTGTAAGCAGAGCTCAGCAAGGCTTGACATTGCACCCTCTTCTATTTTAACTTGGTTGAGCTGAGGTGCGTGCCATATGGATAGAAAACGTAGTTTTGGAAAACACCCTGCAGTGAAGTGCAGCTTCTTCCCATCAAAAGCCTTGATAAGTGCAAGAAAGCATAAACCACGTAGCACCAACAGACTGGAAAAGGATTCCTCATCGACATTGGAGTATGATATGTGCAACTTTGTGAGGCTACTGAGTTGAGACCAAGATGACAGAACCTGAGCCATTGATGTTTTCTCTAGCTGCCCTTCTATATAAAGGACAGAAAAGGTTGGTGGTAAATGAAGTCCCTCTAGCTGCAGCACTTCTCTCTCCCCAGCTGAAATTATATCTAGATGAACAAGATGGCTCATTTTGTTGATAGCATTTATTAAGTTACCAGCATGTTCACTTCTCACATTGCAGACACTAAATGTTCTTAGTTCTGTCAAATCTCCAACCTCACATAGAGTTTCTGAACTTGCCTCCACGCATTGCAAAGTTTGCAGTGACGTCAAGTGCCTTATGCCACTAGGCACCTTTACACCACGGGAAGGTTTAAAATCTCCTTCTTGATTAACAAAGCAAGCATAAAGGTATCTCAACTTCTTAAGTTTCACAACATTGTTTGGCAAGTGCGACAATTGAGCATTTAAAGCATCAAATACTTCCAAGTTTCGCAACCTTCCTATTGTTTGAGGTAGACTTTCAATAGCAGTATACCTAAGGCCCAAATACCGTAGGTTAAACAAGTTGAATACCTCACTAGGCAACATCTTGATACAAACACCTTGCAGATCCAACGTTGACAATAGATTTGAAGATGCTAGAACTAGAATGGGCCTCAACAAATCAATACTGATATACTTGTCGAAAACATGAAGTGAACGGATATGTGATGCATCTGATGGACTAATTTGGTCAAGGCTTCCACTCAGGATTGATATACGACGCATGCACCCTACAGAAAATTCTTTAGAGCCATCATACACTTTACCAAAGCATTCTTGCTCTGCTTTATTGAGCGCAACAAGTCGTATGACATCATGCATCCGACAACATTTTAACCGCCCAGTATCATTCCTGTCCACTACCTGTAGTAGGCTTCGGTTCACAAGCTCAATCAAGTATTCCTCTGCCACTTCCTCCAATGTTTGGTTCCCCTTCTTCTTGATGAACCCAGCAGTGATCCAGTGCCTCATTACTATCCTCCTCTTGATAGGATAATCTTCTGGGAATAGTGCACAGTGTAAGAAACAATTTCTCAAATCATATGGAAGGTCCTCCAAGCTGACCCTTAGAATTGTCTCAACACGGGGCATTACATTTTTCACCGACTGCGACTCTATGTCGTCATATGTTTTTTTCCATTCGACATAAGTTTGCAGAACGAAAATACTGTGAGTATAAGCGCCCACAGAGTTTATTTTAAAAGTTTAGATATTTGCACATAAAAGCTTTAAAAAAATTAAAATTTTACACACCACTAGTACCAAAGTATATGTATATTGTCCTAAAATTTTAGATTCAAACAACTTTCATATGAATTTTATAAAAGTTGTTTGAATCTCAAAATTATATGAAAAATAAATTTCAGCCACTACAGGACAAAATCCTCTGCGTATGAAATTTATTTTTTTATATGAATTTTTATAAAAGTTGTTTGAATCTCAAATTTTGGTACAATGCCCCACTAGTGATGTACTATTGGTGTGTAAAATTTTAAATTTTTTTAAAGCATCTAAGTGTGAATACCATAGACTCTGCGAACGCTTATACTCACGAGCATGCTTTTCAGATAAGTTTGTCCTCTGCCAGATAGTAAGCTGCCTATGCATGCAATAGCAATAGGAAACCCTTCACACTTCTCGACAAATTTTGAAGCCAAATCCTTTGTGTGGTGGACACTTTCTGTCACCAACATTCCAAAAGTTTGACCTGCAGAATAATTCCCAAGACTTATCTTCTTCAAGTGGTTCCAAGTGGATAGCAGAATTACTAGTTGCCAACAATGACACTTCATGATTTCTTGATGTGATAACAAATCGACCAATGCAATTAGATGGAATAACTTTCCTTATCTCTGACCAGGCATCTATAGTCCAAACATCATCCAGAACTAAGATATACCTTTTACCTTGGAGGTAGTTATTGATGGTGTCAGCTACTCTTTCCTTTTCCATGTTGGCCACATCAGCTTCTACGCCGAACTCTATAGCAATCTTCCTCAACAACTGTTGAACATCTTAACTTTGTGATACAGTGACCCACGCGGCAGCATCAAAGTCCAATTTGATGGTTTTGTATACATGAGCAACCAAAGTTGTTTTCCCAACACCAGGCATGCCCCAAACAGAGGTGATTTTGCATCTCTGTTCCAAATCACCTGCTAGCCAATGAGTCAATAGTTTCTTGTTCTTGGTAATCCTCACAAGGTCCTCATCCCTGGTGAAATTCAAGGCTTGATTGGCATTGAAAGCACTTCCTCCAACATTTCTGTCTATTTGTGGCACGTCATATTGCTGGTTCAACTGCTTAGCCTCTTGAAGCCTGCTATTGATATCTTGTAGCTTGCGCGCAAGCCGGTGCTATGTCTTGACATGCTTGATCCTCTTCTTTGTCCTGGCAGCAAACCCCCCCGTGCTTATCCTCCATCTTGTAGGTGCACTCATCAACAACATCCTCAATCTCAAATGCGAAGCCCCTGATCCTCTGGACAAAGAGGCCAGTGGTCTTATCGGTGTCCTTGAATCGCTCCGTCGCTTCTAGATAAACCTGCATACTCTCAAGCTCATCCTTGGCTTTACGGACCTGGCCAAAGAGACCTTTGAGAGCAGAGACTTCATGGCAGAGCAGTGATGCACCATAAGCAGCTGCCTCCTTGAGCAAAGCCGCGGAGAGCTTGCCAACCAGCAGCCCTACAACAGCTTCCGCCATGGTGGTTGGCTGTCGTTGGTCAAGAGCTATGAATTATAAACTTACTACAATGGGTGCGAGAATGTGGTTGGACAGAGATGAGGAAGCATGGAAGGGAAAGGAGTGGGGAGTCACCTGGGACTGGTAGGAGACACGCGCAGCAGGCACGGTAGCGGCTGCTTGGAGCTCCCTAGACTTGTCCTTCTTCTCCCTCGTTCCGATCTGGAGCCTGGCGATCCAAAGGAGAGCTTGCGTTGACTGCTGCCGGAGGAGGAAGAGAGGCGGTCGCGCTGGGAGCTTGGGACACTCATGAGCTGTGGTTGTGGCTAAGCTTGGAGGATGGCGCCGCGGCGCGGAGGCGCACATGCAAATGGGAGTGCAGCCGCGCCCAGATTGGCCACTTTTTTCTGGGGAATCGGAGCTCGCGTGCTGGGCCTCGGCATGCATGCAATGTTTTCTATTTTATGTTCCTGCACTCAATGTCTCGATCCCATTCTCATGTGCACGCGCCACCTGCTGCAGGTGATTTTTTTTTAAAAAAAAACCTCTACTGTAGGTGAAAGTCACGTGGGCCGGCTCACAAAGTCACAAGTCGCAACGGGTGAGAAACTAAAAATTGTTCATCAGCCATGTCGTTGGCAGCTAGCGCTGTTCGGGGATGGCAACTTGCAAGCCACAGAGGGGCAGAGGGCATAGCGTCACCGCGTCGGTGGACTACAGGCGGCGAGGGCAGGCTGCTGCTAGTGGAGGAGCAGCTGAAGCCTGAAGGGAGAGGAGATGCCATCGGCCTCGCCAAACAAACTAGTGTCGCCTATTCCTCGGCGAGGTAGTAGATGTACGCGCTGCGAGCAGTGGCGGATCGCGGCAGGCATGGTTGTGTACATTATAGAGGGCCAGAAATCTTACTAGCCATAACATGCTACTGCAATAGAGTGTAAAACATATTGTAGATTACAGTGCAATAGAGTGTGAAACATATCGCGGCAGGCACGGTTGCAGTATTTCATTCATAAGACATTGAAAAGTTGCGGGGCATTGATGAGGCAAAATGGCATTACCTTGAACTGGTAGTGGCCTTGGTGAGTTTTGAAAGCTGCTTTAAACTCATCTTCAGGCAACATCCTGATCTAATGGTATCTAGCCCTCATATCCAATTTAGTGAAGAGTTTTGCTCTAGCAAGTTCATCCAAGATTTCCTCCATAACTGGCATTGAAAATCTATTTTTGACTGTGATGTCGTTGAGCTTTCTGTAGTCCACACAGAACCTCCAGGATCCATCCTTTTTCTTTACTAGCAAGACAGGGGATGCAAATGGGCTATGACTGTGTTTAATGAGTCCTGCTTGCAATAACTCTTGGACTTGCTGTTCAATCTCTGTCTTGTGCAAGGGTGAGTAGTGGTAAGGCTTAGCATTGATGGGGGCAGAACCAGGAATGAGAGGTATTGCATGGTCATAGATTCTTTGGGGTGGTAAGCACTTGGGGGTCTGTGAATATGTCTTTGTATACTGCAATAAGATGCTGCAGATCTTCTGAGTTGCTATCTTTTCATGAATAGGCGATTGGGGAGGATCCTGAATATGATCCACTACAGCCATTGCCCACACATCATTGCCCTTAGTGGCCTTGAACATTCTTGTTGCTGAGATGGGTGATACTTGGAGTTCAAGTTCAACAATTCCTTGAAGCTTAATAGTTCTGCCCTGCTCTTGGAATTGCAATGTGTTCATGTCCCAATCAAACTGGACTGGGCTGTGAGTTTTCATCCAATCACACCCCAAAATGGCATCATATGGCTGCATATCTAGTACTACCATGTCAGTTTTAAAACTTTGGCCCATACAGTATCACTGCAGATTTGGTACCATCCTATTAGTGGTCAGCTTAGTGCCATTGGCTAGATGTACAGATCTAGGAGCTATGGGCACTGTTTGAAGCTGAGCTAGTTGAACAAATTGGGAGTTGATGAAACTATGGGTACTGTCACTGCCACTAAGATTAGCATTGTCTTGTCCTTGACCCTAGTCCTGATTTTCATGCAGTCAACCTTATCTAATATGGATAATGCATTAAGGGACGGTTGGCAAAACTCATCTTGAAGAGCATCTTCAGTGGCTAAGTCATTGAGTACCTCATCAGTGAGTTCCCTGTCTGGGTCATTTACCACCAAAGCATTCAGTTGGGGTTTGTTTCTTTTGGTACACACTTCCAAATGCCCAGGGACAAATTTTTCACCACAATTGAAACAAAGGCCATTTGTTTTTCTGTAATCTCTGAGTTGTCTATCACTCCATGCACCAGTGGTTTGCTGGTTGGGTTTAGCATCCATTCTCTATTGCATGTGAGTCCTTGGTGGCCATCCTCCTCTGATATATCTCCCTTTTCCTCTTTCTAGAACTTTCTGTTGAATCTTTGCCAAGGTTACTGCCCTAATCACAGTTGTTGGCATTTGAGATTCAACTATACCTTTGATATCATCTCTGAGGCCTCTCATGTACTGCTGAGTGAACTAGAGCTTATCATAATTTGCATTATGCATGCTGACATCATATTGCAAGGTTTGGAATTGAGTTGTATAGTCCTCCACTGACCCCACCTGTTTAAGCTCTGCTATGTCATTCAAAGATATCCTGAAATCATCAGCTCCAAATTGCTGTTGTATGACATGGCAAAAATTTGTCCAGCTGGTAAATGTGTGCCTTTGCTTGTATGCTTGATACCATTTGCCTGCATTGCCTTTCATGTGCACTCTAGCAGCAGTAATCCACATGCCCTCTGGAATTTGATTGAGCTCAAAGTAATCTTTGCAGTTGTCCAGCCACACTTTGGGATCCTTGCCCTCAAACTTAAGAAAATTCATTCTGTGCATGGCACCCTTGGGCAATCTGGTTTCTCTATGGTACCCCTCATCCTTGTGCTCATATCTAGCTAAAAAGCATGGTCTATTTTTAGAGGTTTGGAAGTTGCTCCTGTTTCCAACATTGGCCCCTTGCCTTGGAGGTGCTTGTTAGCAAAGATATTCTAGAATGGTTGTTGTTCCTCATAAACTACAGAATCATTGTCTTCTTCATCAAACTTTGACCTTGGTCATACTTGGGTTGCTCTGCCTCTACAGCTGCACTCTCCATCTGACGCCTGGTGATTTTGCTAATTACTGCACCATTAGCCAACAATTGCTTGGACATAATTTGCTGTTCCTTGGCGTATTCATCCATGATTGTATCCCTGAGATCCATTTGTGCCTTGATCTGCTTCTGGCCCTTATGCATCTCATCAATCTGTGTGAACATGAGGTCTAGATTCTTGTGCAAAGTGTCCCACCTGGAATTCTCCTCTTCTGAACGCCTTGTCATGGTTGAAAGCAGCAGTTGCGTCTGAGGTGAAGGTGTAGACTTGTTGCTGCGTTTAGGGGCCAGTTGTGCTTGTGCTAGGTTTGTTCGAGGACCTCCCCTGTTGCCACGCAAAACACGTCACCGCCACCTGGGAATGAGGCAAGGCCGAGGGAGTTGACACCAAATCCGGTGGAGTGCAAGCACTAGACCACCAGTTCAGCAGCCCCAAGCTCTTGGACGTTCCCCCTCCGTTCGCCGCTGCACCGATTCGACAGCTTGAGACCCAGAATTTTACGCACAAACAAGTGTCGTGCAACCCTAGTCTGCTGTTGTATTGTGCAAGATGTGTAGAGAAGAACGAATTGGAGTGGATCTCACGCGGGTTGATGAGGTTATTGCCGCGGAGGTGGACACCGGACTTCTGTCGAACACCTGCAGTGTGTCCCATGACGCCGAGCTTGGTGTTGCAGAAGGACGATGAGCTGGTGATGCTGATGCGGTCGTGAGGATCCGCGACAAGCTGGAGGTGGAGGTGGTGGTGGTCACGGCGGATTTGGCCGCGGCACACCGATAACTGGCGGCGAATGCGAGGGGTGAGCTCGGCCCCGCGCACCGAGGAACGACGACTCAGGTACCAGTTGTCACGACCCTTGGCCATCGCTCGTCGCCGTCGGATTCAGATTATGCTGCTGACTGGACAGGCGCAAGTCTCTCACTGGTTATGTGTTTACAGTTGACAGTTGTACTGTGAGTTGGAGGGCTACATTACAGTCTATTGTTGCTTTGTCTACTACTGAAGCAGGGTATATGGCTGTTTCTGAGGCGTGCAAGGAATTAATTTGACTGAAAGGTTCGTATGGTGAGCTGTGTGGAGTTAATTCTTGCATTAATTTATTCTGTAACAGTCAAAGTATTATTTATCTTACCAAAGATCAGATGTTCTATGAGAGGACTAAACATATTAACATCAAGTATTATTTCGTTCGTGATGTGATCGAGGATGGTAAGTTAAAGGTGCGTAAGATCAGTACTCATGATAATCCTACTAATACGATGACTAAGCATATTCCTGTTGCTAAGTTTGAGCTGTGCTCAAGCTTAGTTGGTTTAGTGGATTAGCCCAAGAGGCTATTTGGCGCCAGCGGTATTTTTCTTTGTTATGTTAAAAATGACGGTGTTGATTTATGCTATAAGATGAATTTGTCTTAAGGTGGAGTTTGTTGAATATATTCCAAATTCAGTTTCACATTATAATGGTCAGACTTCTGACGGAGCGAAGCGGAGGCCTGTCGTCGGGAGGCTTGGGCCGGTGTTAGGGTTCCACCGTGACTGATTCATTCATTCTCTCGTAAGCCGCCGCACGGCATTACAACCCGACTCTTGATAATAGTGAGGAGTGTTTGCTGACTAGCGCCCGTGGTTTTTCTCCTTCGTATTAGAGGGGTTTTTCACATTAAATCTTGTGTCTCACTGTGATTTGATTTTATGTTCTTCGTCGTTTATCCACCACCACCGTTCACAGCAGATGCATCGTTTTTATTGGAAAAAAACATCGTGTACATGATCCATACCCTTTGTTTTTTAACAATACATGACCCATACTTTATTCCACACACAGAAAACTGAAAAAGGTCCTCGAAGATCAAAATGACCGCTGCAGTGCAACATTCAGATCACTATATTGCCTTGGCCATCAGTCTGTACTTATCATTGTTCGCATTGTAGAAGTGGAGGAGCCAGTCCCTGTCCGGCAGGCACTGCGCGACGGTCTCGTCGGCGGCGTACTCCCTGGCCCACCGGCGGAGAGCCGGGAACTCGTCGTCGCTCGCCACGCTCACTCCGGTGGACTCCTCGATCACGCCGAGCCAGTGCGCTAGCCCACACGCCGCGAGGTCCAGGTAGCCGATGGTGTCGCCGCCGAAGAACCTCTTCCCTGACCCATCGAGCAGCTGCGCCTCCAGGAGCGCCAGGTTCGCCTTCGTCTCCCTCAGGGCCTCCGCCTGCGCGTTCCCCTCCGACCATACCGACAGCCATAACGGCCTCGAGCACTGCATCGATGGTCGGCACGATCGACGACGGCCAACGTTCATCAGTGAAACTTTGAAATTCACGAGTAGAAGCTGGAAATAGATAATATGCATGCCTTGTGATCGATGAAGTGCGCCAAGAAACGAGCCGTGGCGCGGTCGTAGGGATCCGTCGGCAGCAGCGGCGGGCCGTCGAAGGTCTCGTCGACGTACTCGACGATGACGAGCGACTCGAGGACGGTGCGGTCGCCGTGGAGGAGCACGGGGACCCTCTTGTGGACGGGGTTGTGCGTGAGCAGCAGCTCGCTCTTGTTCTCCAGGTCTTCCAGGACGAGCTCGAAGGGGACTGCCTTGAGGCGCAGGGCCGCCTCCGCACGGTGCCCGGCCGGGCTGCCCAAGGCGCCGATGAGCTTCACCGGCGGCGACATCTCTCTGACGACTCTGATCAATTCTCGATGTCTCTTACTATTTTTTTAGGAAAAGATGTTATTTTGGGGAACTTTTATTATGAGAATCCATTAATTATATAATGACTCGTATTTATACACCAACCAGCTGAGACGCTGGTGGCGACGCACATAGATATACTAATCCTGATTGATGATGAAGTAGCCATAATCGGTGTGCTGCTTGATCTACAAGAATTGGCATTTTTTTTCTCTCTTTTTTCTGTTCCATATCTTCTTCTGGTCAAACGTCTGGATTTCAGATAGAAGATGATATCATGAATTGACAAGATAGTGTTTATGTGCGATGTGGTCCAGTCAACCAAAAGTCCGTTGGAGCATTCATCTTCACTGCGCCGCCGCTCTCTCTCCTCACGGTCACGGCTGACGTCCTCACCTCATCCATGCGAATCGGACGTGCAGTTAGTTGTTTCACATTTCTAATTTACTTACTATGACTGAACTTGCTGAAGTGCAGTACAGTAACTCACATTGCTAATTTTCTGGATACGCACTTAGCTTGGACATAAACTGGACGGACCTGCAGAGAACAGATGAAATTCAAAGTTTTGCGCAGAATCCTTTCCCCTGTTTTCAGTTGCAAGCGGAAGTTGAACCGTCAGATATTTTTGTATTTTGAACGGAAAGTTGAAAGCCCAAACAAGTAAATTCTAAAAATCTCAACTCAATGTTTTCCTAACCAGAGTTGAAAGTTTTTTTTAGAAGGGACTGCAAAAGCTTTGCCGTAGTTTTATTAGATGATAAAAAAACGGTTTACAACATATTTACAACTCTTTGGGGCGACAGGAAACAGCTACAATGCCACCAAAACCCGTAAGAAAAGCAGAGAAAATAAACTGCCTGCTGAAAACAACTAGAGAAAACCACTCGAAAGAAAAACTACTGAAACTCAACACCTCTATTCGGTGACATAGCCAATCTTTACTGCATAATATCCTCCTTGCATAAACATGCTACTTGATTTGGAGAGAGCTACTGTTGATGAAATTGTCTTCTATTCCTTTCCTTCCATATATTCCACCAAAAGTAAATAAGGATCCCATCTAGTTGCCTTCTCTCATTCTTGGGCACTTTTCGTCTGCACCGCCATCAATAAGCATGGATGGAACCCGACCTGTTTACTGCTTGAATAGCATTAAGCTGAAACCACTGCACTAGCGTGTCCCATACCTCAATGGCGAACGGACAGTCCTTACATAAGTGGCCTGGCGTTTCTAACTCCAACCCGTATATCCTACACTGTTGTTTGCTGTGAGGATTTTGTTGTGTAGCAGTATCCATGCGAAAAAAACGGCATTTGGATTCAGCATGAGCCCGCCAGATGGGCGTGACTTTAATCTTGGAGAATTGGCATGTAAATTGTGCTAGGTAAGCGCTCTTTGTAGAGTATTCTCCATGGCTGTCCATCTCCATCTGATGGAGTCTTCGACTATGTCGTTCAACTAGATCCCATCCAAGGCCTCCCAAAGACACACGAATTCCCTTATTTCTACGATCAGCGACAAAGGATATATATAATCAATCCATTTGTTGTTGGACAATCCCTGATGCACCGTGAACTTCTTCCTTCTTGATTTGGCAAACAAAGTTGGGGCCAGTGCCTTTGGCGATGTCCCATTTATCCAACTCGAAGTCCAAAAAGTTGCTTTCCTCCCATTGCCAATGGTGACCATTGTTGAGGCATTGAAGAGATCCCTATCAACTTTATCACAAGGCACCTCAAGACTATTCCATGCTCTACCTGGTTGTGTCCATTTGAACCAGAGCCACCGAAGCCTAAGCGCTCGTGTAAAGCACTACAAATCTAGGATTCCTAGGCCACCTAAATTTTTAGGTGAGCATGTTTTGGGCCAGCTTAGAAGCGAATGGTCGCCGCAGACCTTATCTGGGGTCTCTCCCCTCCAAAGGAAGCTTCGACACAATTGATCAATTTTTTTGATTAGCCATTTTGGAGCTTGAAAGACAGTGAAGTGGTATATGGGTAGTGAAGATAGCACCGTTTTAACAAGGACCTCCCTTCCTGCTGACGATAGGAATTTGCCTTTCCAACCTGGCAACCGAGCTCCTATTTTATCAATCAACAGTTGTACTTCAACTTTCCTTAATTTTCTAGTGTGCAATGGCAGCCCCAAATATCTCCCAGGGAAGGAACTTATTTTACCGGGGAAGTTTTGGATCAAATTTTGCATATGTTCGGGCTGGAACCTGATGGGGAAAATTTCAGTCTTAGTCATATTTATTTTGAGGCCGGAGCACTCCCCAAAAAACACCAATAGTCTCTGTAGGTTTGCGAGGTCTCTCGCTACTGGTCTCACAAATAGCGCTGCATCATCAGCATACAAGGAGCATCTCAAGTTTGCTGCTCTGGGAAGAACTGGCTGCAACAAATTTTGATGAGCCGCTCACTCAATTATCTGCTGCAAAGGATCTATGGCCAGAATAAAAAGTAGCGGCGACAGCGGATCTCCTTGTCGGAGACCCCTTGCATGTGAAATTTTCCTTGTAGGCTCTCCGTTTACCAATACTTTGGAGGATGATGATCTGAGAAGATCCGATATCCAATCCCTCCACTTCATGCTGAAACCCAAGGCCTCCGGTACCTCAAGTAAAAATTGCCAGCTAACTGAATCAAAAGCTTTGGAGATATCCAACTTGATGAGCAGAGACGGTTGTTTTTTCCTATGCAGTAACTGAATAACTCTTTGCACATATAGGAAGTTGTCATGGATACATCGGCGTTTGATGAACACATTTTGGGCATGGGAAACCAACTCATTCATGTGCGGTGCTAATCGATTGGCCAGAATCTTTGTAATTATTTTTATCAGGCTGTTGATTAAGCTAATTGGCCTATAATCTCCCATGCATGCAGGCTCAGTCTTTTTTGGTAGAAGCACAATGTTAGATTCGTTGAACAGATGCATTTTTGAGGTCTTGTGACTGTAGAACCCCATTATGGCCTGTAGGAGATATCCTTTCACAATATCCCAACAATTTTTGTAAAAGAGCCCAATGTAACCGTCGGGCCCCGGAGCCTTTTCGGATGGCAACTCTTTGATTATCATGCTCAGCTCGCCTTCAGTGAAAGGTATGTCGAGGTCCTCCAAGTTATGATGTATGTATCCCAAAGCTTCCCAATCAAGTCTTTTTTGTTCGCGGCACATTTTGCCCCACTGCTTTACTGAAGAAATCAGCTGCCACCTTCTTTTTATCTATTTGGGACACTGCAATCCTATCCTCGTCGTGCAGAGAAGAAACATATGTTTTTTATGAAACAATCTTGTGTTGGAATCACCCATGCGAATCCACGTTAGTCTGGAGTGTTGCCTAGCTCTTGCTTTTTGTATTGCTGCTAAACCAAGAGACTTTGCCTTGAGAAAATTCTTGAACTGCAGCTCGTCATTGGACAAGGGACGGCGCTCTTGGGCCTTTTCTAGCTCAAGAAGGATGATTTCCACCATTGCGGCCCTTAGTTTCCACTCACTGAATTGCTCCCTTCTCCATATCTTAAGTGCTCTTGCCACACGAAGCATTTTAAAATGCATACGCAGTAGGGCATTTTGAGAATTGACTGGTTGTTCCAGGCCTCTTTAACCACCTCCTTGAAACCCGGCATTTTAACCCAAAATGCCTCAAAACGAAAACCCCTATAGAAATCGTAGTTCGTGTCACCCTGTAAGAAGAGGGCGCAGTGGTCAGAACCCAACGAGGCGAGTGCCTGGAGATCATGCCTTGGGAATAGGTCCATCCACTCCACTGACGCTAGGAGATGATCAATCTTGGTCATTGTTGTGGTTGGTTATTGCACCACGTATACAGGCGTCCATGCATTTAAATGGGCATCAGTTGAAGATTGTCGATGGTTGCCTTGAATCTATTCATCATCCTCAGATCCACTCTCTGGTTGTTTTTGTCTTGCACCCTATATACTAGGTTGAAATCACCTAGTAGCAACCATCGTGCATCCATGTGCTGTTTCAGATCAGTTTGTTCTTGCATGAACGCGATTTTTTCTGGGTCAGATTGTGGCCCATAAACGCCTGTCAAGCTCCAAGAAATGCAGTCCTGCAGCATGGTTATCTTGGTCGATATTGTGTGCTGCGACGCATGAAGTGGCTTCAGTTTGAAGAAACGCTCAGCCGCTGCGACGATGATGCCGCCT
The DNA here is from genome assembly GCA_023333625.1 of Bothriochloa decipiens. NCBI lineage: Eukaryota > Viridiplantae > Streptophyta > Magnoliopsida > Poales > Poaceae > Bothriochloa > Bothriochloa decipiens. The sequence continues at coordinate 60,342,867 of CM041634.1, forward strand.
GCTGTTCCTGTAGCCGGAAGGAAAACACAATTTTCCATCATTCCCTGACCCAGTGTCTCACAAAGCAAGGCTCTTGTCCAGTTCTCAGTTTTAGTTTCTTGAAGACAAACAATGGTCGCACCCGAAGAAGCTATTCGATTTCTCACACTAGCTCGTTTGACACCGTCATTCAGGCCCCGCACATTCCATCATAACACCGAACAATTTTTCTGAGCCATTAAACAAACATCATCCACTGGCAAATACTACAGGTACAGAGAACTCCTCTGCATCCTGCCATCCAGGTGCTTCCATGCACACTGAACAAGCACACACGAACGGGGAGGCCGAAGGCAACAGAGCCATACGTCCTTCCCAGCCTCCTACATGATGAATGAAACTCTCTGCTGCCGTGTCATACTCCATTTTTAAGGACAAAAGTAGAATGCATAAATAGCCTTATATGCGTCCCAGGAACAGTCACACATATAGGATGATAAATTACAAAGAGTATCATCACCTTGTTTATTACATAGCGAACCAATATTTATTACAGAGTATTGCGCATAAATAATAAATAACTAAGATATCTTTATTGCGGAAGCTCCACACAGGGACACGTCAACTGATGAACATCAAGCCAGTACTCATCGCGATAGCTCTTATTCCAACCTCCATCTGTTACCCATCCGGGATTTTTCCAAAATTAAAAGTAAAACAAGCGTAAGTACATAACCGTACTCAACAAGCATAACATGGGTTAATGAGGCTCAAATAAGCTGACACTGTTTGACTGCATTTAGCTTTTATAACTTAATCATATTAAAGCATAGCATCAAGGTAGTAATATCCCATATTCTCATGATCAAATAACATTAACCAGTATGTAGCAAAAACGACATTAAGATGCACACATTAACAATTTGAGAACCATTATCTTTTGTAAATGTGTCAAGGCCGCCCCAACCGAAGGGCACGGACAATATATTGATTTAAACTCTGATCAGAGGTGTACACTTTCACTGTGAGTCATGTTTTGCAACTGAGTGGACTTATAACTTCTAAACCACCACAAAACATATAAAGCCTCCTATAGGTTCTCCTAACCAATCAGAGTTACGAAAATACCGTTGTGTTAGGAACTCCCCTTCCAATATGGCACACACCTACCCGGCTATACTCATAAGGACAGAGGCAGTCCTAAACCCCAACTTCCAGACCACCAACCAGCTAGAAAAGGGCCTACAAGTGACTAGAGCCAGAGCCATGTAGCCCTCACAGCTGTACGGATTCTCCATGATAAATCACTTACAGACAAAAGTCCATGTTTGTTAAAAGTCATCATTTTCGTTGATAGCATAACACACATCAAGTTATAAGATCATGATCATTAGAGCACTAGCATCATAACTACCCAATGCAACCCAAAAGGTTCAAGGAATCAGGATATCAAAGCTAGTTATAATCTCTAGGTCATCAAAGACACATGCATATGAATTGTTATTAATAGTGGGTAGGTATCAAGGATGATCCATGCTATACTTGCCTTGGTTCACGAAGTCCTACTGATCCTGCTGATCCTCAAAGTAGCTTTGCTCAGCAAAAACCTCACCGTCTGAACTCGACATTAACAATCAACACCAGACAATCCAATCGAGCATACATACACGGAGCAAACAAAGAACTATTAGAGGAACAGTACATCAATCTCATCAAAACAGAATAAAAAGGTTATAAAACTATTCTACTCGTTTCTACGATCACACAGACGTCAAGTTCACCGAAATCGGACTTATAACGGCGAAGATATGAATTTTCAAAGATTTCCTGTATATAAATATATAATTTAATTATAGACTAAAAATATAAACTTTCCAAAATACTTCAAGAATAGTATCACTGCGTAGATTATGAAATTATGAATCTAACGCAATTTGAACGGACCAAATCGGAGTTAAAACGTGAAAGTTATGAGCTTTTAAAGATAATGGCAAAACTGTAAATAGATGAAAACGTTTTCTGAAACTAAAACGGGAAAATACATTTTTCCGAGAAGAAAACGTATTCTGGACGCAGTTATAAAGGAAATACGCTTTCCAGTGGACGAAGCGTATTATGGATCTGTTGAGAAGAGTTTACGCTTTCTCGTGGAGAAAACGGATTCTGTCCACGGCGCCAGGGACTCTTAACAGAATAGATCAAAGTTCAGGGGTTTATTTGCAAAAGTGCCCCGCGAAGCGTTACGGTGGATTTCTGGCCGTCCAAAACAAAACGGACGACGCAGATTCAAGGTCCAAAACGGACAACCGATCGGACCAGGTCTGATGTTGTCCGATGTTGCCCGATGTTGTCCGATCGGACAACGTCCGATCGCGGCCCGGACCAAATTTCGATCGCGGCGGCGTCCATGGCCGTCGGCGTACGGAACTCGCCGGAGTTCATGGAAACCCGCGACTCCGATCACCATAAAACACAAGACCGGTACCAAACGAAAACAGAGCCCTCACCGCGCTCATCTGAGGCGAAGATGGAGACCGAGGCGAGGCGGGGACGGTGTATGGCTCGAAGCGGCGGACGGCGGCGAGCTGCACACGATCGGAGCTCGAGTTAGAGGAGTTTGAGTCAAATTGACGGCACAAACCTGCTCAGGGAATCAAGGCAAGGCTTTCCAACCAGAAGATGGCAAGGTTGACCAGAGGACGGCGGCCAATTTTGAGTTTTGGCGGCGGCGGTCAATGGCGGCGGCTAGGGTTTCACGCGTGGCTCGATGAAACCGAAGGCGGCGCTGACTTAGGGTTGCGGGTGGAAGTTGCGGCGTGGAGTCAAAGGCTTAAATAGCCTGGAGTCGCGGCTCGGGCGTGGACGTCGGGTCGAGTTGGCGCGGGGTCGAACTCGGTCTCCCGGTCGCGGCCGGGTCGGAGGAGGACGAAGGCGATGCGGGGCCCACCTGTCGGCGGCAGTGCGCGAGGGAGCGGACGCGAACGCGCGGGCGTGCGGTCGAGCGACGCGGCTGTGCCTGGCTGGGCCGGCGGCCTGCGGCCCAAGAAGAGGGACGGCGCGCGCGAAGCTGGGCCGAGCGGTGGGGGAAGGAGAGGCAGGCCGCAGCAGGCCGATCTGGCCGTTCGGGCCAGAAAGAGAGAAAAGAAAAGGAAATCTCTTTCCAATTATTTGAATCATTTTCAAATACAAATTCAAATGTATTTTGAAAACCAAATTCAAATTCCAACACCACACATGGAAATATGCACCAGCATGAATGCACAAGCATGTTTCTACCATGTTGCAACTTCATTTTCATAAAAACATTTGTTTTGTTATTTATTTATCCACCCCAAAAATCATTTTGACTATTTATATATATATATTTTTGGAAATTGAAAACTAGGGTGTTACATGCCGGCCACCATGCCCACAGTGAGAGATAAACAAAGTTCTGAAGATTCTGAAGGATACATGGGTGTCCACACCCTCTGCTGGCCACGCAGGGTCCTAACTGAAACTACCATGATACTGAATAACAGAAGTCTAGGCTCAAACTCTGAGCCATGGGTGTTGGCGTTGGTGTCGCTGCTGGTGAACATTTGAGTGCTGATTAACATTTGAAGAACGGCGACCACCAGTCCAACGCAACATCTTCACCTAGGCGGCAGGCATCATGGGTGCGTCCCCCTTGGTCATGGCACCGCCGGACTTCTTCTCCATCTTGGTCCCGTGCTCCACCAGGACCTGCAGCGCGTCCATCGCCTTCTTGTCGGCAGGGTTGACGAGATGCTGTGACAGAGACTCAATGTTAGGAACAATTCGGCCACTGTCAATTTCGTGTGCTACTTCTAATTTTTTACACAGCAGATCCTGTGCAACTTGCATTGTGTCTTTCCCCACCCTAGACTGTGTTTTGTTTGCTAAACGAGTGCTTTTTCTCTGTAAGGTGGTATGTGCGTGCTCTTCATCTTCTTCCAAAGCAGCCGGTGCTGGATTAGGCAGCAGTGGTGGGACCATTGGCTGTGAGATGGAGACTTAAAACGCGTCTAATGGATCCATCGGTCTGTCTAAATCGAGAGTTGAAAGGTCGGAGCCTGAAACTTTTGCTGGAACTGGAATGACGTTCGCCCTTTCGTCGCTGCAAAACTGAAACTGACACAAGTTCCCATGCCCAAACTGAAACTTCTTCAGCTATAGGTAAATAAACATGATCTATCTGACTTAAGCGACATTAATCCTAGTGATCATGGACTAACACTTCCACAGTGCCACTGCATGCGGCGATGTTTATAGGGCCAAGGGACAGAAGCAATTTTTTAAATTTAGTGTGTGGATGTGGACTGAAAAAACACCAAGTAACCACTTTCAGGATGGGAAGATAGTTGTGTAGAGCGCTCGAACTTCTTGCATAAGAAGCGAAGCAAATCTTGGGTTCTCTTACTCTCTATGAAAGAAAGGTTCAGTTTGTTTCTCCAAGCAGAAAGACAGCAGCATGTGGATGTGGACTGAAAAAACACCAAGTAACCACTTTCAGGATGGGAAGATAGTTGTGTAGAGCGCTCGAACTTCTTGCATAAGAAGCGAAGCAAATCTTGGGTTCTCTTACTCTCTATAAAAGAAAGGTTCAGTTTGTTTCTCCAAGCAGAAAGACAGCAGCAAGCCAAGCATGAACCAGCAAACCAGGAAGACAGCAGCAAGCCAAGCATGAACCAGCAAACCAGTACCTGAAACATGTCTCCGCCGGTAAAGATCATCGGCCATCCGGTAAGCCCATACTCGCACCGCGTCGAGGCCGCTCTGCAGCTCAAAGGCATACCTTACGAGCTGATCCAAGAAGACGTGAGCAACAAGAGCGAGCTGCTTTCCTCAAAAAAAAACAAGAGCGAGCTGCTGCTCGCCAACAACCCTGTCCACAAGACGGTGCCCGTGCTCCTCCATGGCGACCTGGCCGTCTGTGAGTCTCTCGTCATTGTCGAGTACATCGACGAGGCCTTCGACGGGCCGTCTCTCCTCCCGACCGACCCCTACGACCGTGCCATTTCCCGTTTCTGGGCAGACTTCATGGACAAGGTATTCTAATTTCAGAAGCTATAGAAGACCCCGGTTTCTGTGCGTGAAATCTAAACTCTTATGTGATGATAAACATGAACTCTGCTTGTTTTACTGAACTCTGGTGTGATGAAACAGCTCGTCTTGCCGTTCTGGTTCGCACACTAGGCAGAGGGCGAGGTGCAGAAGGCTCTAGTGGCGGAGGCCAAGCATAAGCTGTCCCTTCTAGAGGTGCAGCTCAAGGGGAAGAGGTTCTTTGAGGGTGACACCGTCGGCTACGTCGACATAACCGCCAGTGTGTTGGGTCCTTGGCTCAGCGCGCTAGAGAAGGTGACTGCAGTGGCTGTGCTTGACGAGAACGAGTACCCTGCTCTACGCCGGTGGTCCAAGGAGTACAATTCCTACGAAGCTCTCAAGCAGTGTGTCCCGGACAGAGATCAGCTCGTCGCCTTCTATACTGATGAACGGAAGGAGAAGTACAAAATGATGGCTAATGCATGGTCGAAGCAGTAATTAGGCGTTACAAGTAGCTAGAGCATATCTTTTTTTTTGTGCGTGGAATAATGTATGGATCCCAAATGGCTTGTGCCAGAATAAATAAATGGTAGTAGAAGATTTCTGCTAGTATCACGATCTAGTATCACAATAAATGGTAGTAGAAGACTTCAGCTAGTAAATTCTAAAAATCACAAAATATTTTCCTAACCAGAGTTGAAAGGTCAGAACCTGAAATTTCCTTCTGGAATAACATTCGCCCTTACGTCGCTGCAAACTGAAACCGAAGCAAGTTCCCATGCCCAAACTGTCACTTGTACAGTTATGCTTCTGCCAGGCACATAGCTAACTGCTTATAGCTCCACATTTAGGTAACTAAACATGATCTATCTGACTTAAGCTCCATTAATCCTAATGATGATGGACTAACACTTCCACGGTGCCACAGTGCCACCTCAAGGCTTAATTGCGTTCAGTGATGTTTATAGGGCCAAGGGACAGAAGCAGTTTTTCAAAGGGGAAAATTTGCCATAGGACATTGTAAAAAAGCATAATATGCTGGACACCGCAAACAAAGAAATTTGCTCAGTACTATTACAAAATAACACGCCGCACCGAATATTTTACTCATTTATCAGATTTCTAGAGAGAGAAGGGGGGAGAATGACTCTTCTACCCTCATCTTCAACCTCCAGCTGCTCAATGATATTTGCCGAAACACACTGCTGCCTCATTGTGCTCGTGAGCGTTGATCCACACAGGAGTCATGAATAGGTCCTTCTTCCTCCTCACTCCATGGCCATGGAAGTTATGGAGGAGCTTTTGCTGGTCACGCGCGTAGGTGGAAGAGGGCCCGGCTGGGGCTCTCTGTCCAGCCGGCTGACAGCGAGGCAGGGCGGAGCGCCTAGCGCTGGGCGGCGCACGACTTGTGGGGCAGTGCAGGCTCCGTGGTAGGATGGCGCCGGGATCGGGCCGGCGGCAACGCGTGCTGCGCGCGAGGGCGGGAGGGCTTTGGCCGATGGGGGGAGCAGCAGCTAGCCGGCCTCCTGAGGGCGGCGCACGACAGCGTGGAGTGCTCGCGGTGCTAGGCTGCACGTAGCTTGTGGGGCTCGCACGGTCTCGCAGGACGGATGGCGGCGTGCTCAGGCCGTCGGCAACACGTGCAGCTGGGGGGACTTTGTCGGAGGGGGCAGCAGCAGCCGGCCAGCCTCCTGAGCAGATAGCAGAGAGGAAGCAGATGTCATCCATGCACTCCTCGCTAGATTTTAAAAATAGAAAAAAGAAAACCGAAGGAACGATTAATCTGTGATGGATATGACTAATGAATAGATGGACGACCTAGAGAGGATCGAATCGGGTGGAAACGGAATTCACTGGAATGCAAATCAGCAAAATATCAGTGAGCAGCCGGAGGTTGAAGATGAGGATAAAAGAGTCATTCTCTCCACCTTCTCTCTCCACAAATCTGATAAATGAATAAAATATTTAGTACGGTGTGTTTCAGCAAATAGACATAATTTTATAATGGCACTAAGCAAATTTCGTTGTTTGCAGTGTCCATCAGTATATTACGCTTTTTTACAATATCCTAGGGCAAAATTTTCCTTTTTAAAGGTATTGTGTGGACTGAAGAAACCAAGCAACCTCTTTCAGGATCACAACTTTCAGGACCACAAGATGGTTGTGTAAGACTGCACCAACTTCTTGCAGATAGCCAAGCAATCTTGGGTTCTCTCCTATAAATAGGAATGGTTCAGAAAGTTTCTCCAAGCAGATAGCAGCAAAGCAAGAACCAACCAGCTAGTAGCAGTAGCAGAAAAATGCCTCCGCCAACATGACGTTGTTAAACTAATAGCTTAATTGCATTCGTTGATGTTTGATAGGCCAAGGGACTGGATGAATTTTTTTAGAAGTTATTCTGCGCACTGAAGCAACCAAGCAACTCCTTGTGGAAATTTTTAAGCATTATCAGATGGTTGTTGTGTAAACTTGCTGTTTCTTATTGTAGAAGCAGCAGCCCGCATGCCTTTAATTTGACCATGTCGATAAATAGGAATGGTTCAGTAAGTATGAGCCAATCAATCTTCTGTTCTCTGCTATAAATAGGAATGGTTCAGTAAGTTTCTCCATGCAGATAGACAGCAGCAAGCCAAGCAAGAACCAACAAACAAGTAGCAGAAACATGTCTCCGCCTGTTAAGATCATCGGCAGTTACGCGAGCCCATACTCGCACCGCGTCGAGGCCGCTCTGCAGCTCAAAGGCGTGCCGTACGAGCTGATCCAACAAGACCTGAGGAATAAGAGCGAGCTGCTGCTCTCCAAAAACCCTGTGCACACGAAGGTGTCTGTTCTCCTCCATGGCGACCGGGCCATATGTGAGTCCCTCGCCATCGTCGAGTACATCGACGAGGTCTTCGACGGCCGTCTCTCCTCCCGGCCGACCCCTACGACCGTGCCGTGGCCCGTTTTTGGGCAGACTTCATGGACAAGGTATTCTCATTTCAGAAACTGGCTAGAAGACTCCGATTCTTGTGAAATCTAAACTCTGATGTGATGAAAATGAAACAGCTCCTCTGGCCGTTCTGGCTGGCGCACTGGGCAGAGGGCGAGCCACATAAGGCTTAGTCGAGGAGACCAAGCCGAAACTGGCGTTTCTGGAGGCGCAGCTCAAAGGGAAGAGGTTCTTTGGGGGCGACACCGTCGGCTTCGTCGACATAGCCGCCAGTGTGTTGGGTCCTTGGCGCATCATGCTAGAGGACGTCAACGGAGGAGCGGTTGTGCTTGACAAAGACGAGTTCCCTGCTCTACGCCGGTGGTCCGAGGAGTACAATTCCTACGAAGCTGTGAAGCGGTGCGTCCCGGACAGAGACCAGCTCCTCGCCTTCTATACTGAACGGAAGGAGAGGTACAAAATGACTGCTAATGCATGGTCGAAGAAGTAATTGTGTACAAGCAGCTAGAACATGTCTTAACTTTTTGTGTGTGGGATAATGTATGCATCACAAATGGCTTGTGCCGGAATAACATATAAATGGTACTCCGTCCGTTTTAATTGTATTTTATTTTAATTCTTTTAATACATGTATTTTGCTATCTATCAATAAAATTAAAATGAATTATAATTTAGAACGGAAGGAGTAATGGATAAATGGTAATAGAAGGCTGTTAGTAGTATCATTATCTATTTGGTGGAACATATGCAAGTAAAGAAATAGAAGAAGTGTACGCGGCTTTCAAAGATGAGTTCCTTAGAAACCAAGTCGCTGCAAATTCTGATCACACTTATGCTATCTTGATTGTTGCACAAACTGTACCTGGTTTCATTGATCACATGCTGCTGAATTCGTTGCTCACATGAGCAGCTTTACCCTCCTTTACTCCTTTGCACAAACTGATGTTGTCTCAAATTTTTCTTTCATACAGTATTTAGAGATTATGGAGCAGATTGACCGGATATAAAGCGCACCCACCCTGACATGCACTTTTCTATGGTGACTCATCTTTTGCGAAGTCCAATCAGTAAATCTTCCGTCGTCAGCTCCGCATTAGACATGATGCCCGTCGCGGACGAAGACGCCTCGTCGATCAGCGGCAGGGACGCCCCAGGCACCAGTGGAAGAGTTCCCACGGGCAGGGATGTTGACGGATCGGGCAGCAGCGCGGAGCGGAGGGGTTGATGGTTGGCAGCGGCTGGGTGGTGGTGGCCAGGGAGATTGTCATCGGAACCGAGAAAGCTGATACCAAGTTGATAGGGCGGGAAGCCCTACCGAAACCACTACGTAGGTTGTAGGGGTGAAACATCGGAGGCCGAGGACGGAACCCTCGGGACCGGCACGTGGGCGCCGTGCTACTGCTGCGCGAGAAGGAGGAAGAGGCAGGAGGTGGCAGCTAGGGTTTAGAATCTCCCGGCTCTCTTTAGGAAGCCGGGAACAAATATGTTTCTGCTTAATAATCCTGATTGCAAGGTATTTGTAGAACTAAATATCCTTTTGCTAATTAACCCCTCAAACTCTCCGCTAAATATATATGAAGGAAATCACGAAATTAATAAATATGGCCTATTTAGCCACTAACGGGCCGGCGCCTGGAGACTGCAACCCGGTCATAACACCCATACTGTTCTTTTCTTTTTTATTATTCTTATCAGGAATCTTTGGAAAATGTACTGTTAATCTTTGCCAAGCTGAATGCTGCAATAAGCTATGTAAAAGGGATGAATGAAATTTTGGCACCACTGTTCTTTGTATTTCAGAGTGATCCGGATAAAAATGTTGTATGGAGTAAGAGATTGTTTTTACCAAATTCGTGTTCTTTACATGATTCGTAGTGCCAAGCATATGTCATCAAAAAATTTATTTTTTATTAACAAGATAGTGGTGTTCAAATAGCCCTGATAGAGGCACATTTTTAGCCAAATTGTTTACTAACGTATCAATCATCATTTGTAAATATTGTCCATATAATTCTTCACCATTTGGTTGTTTTTAGATGAAACCGTGGAACCGCACATGTATTATACTGTTGGGCTCTATTTGTGCTTAAGTGTGTAAAGGCCCATGGGCTTAAGTACTATGTATATATATAAATAAAATATGTAATATGTAACCCTAAGCAAACAAGAATCAGGAGTTCCAGAAATTTCCAAAACATCATATACTTCTAATGTATTATGTATTTTCTTTTTCGTGTAATATACGTGCTAGGCTTGTGTCGCTCTATACTTCTAATAAATCGTGTTGGAGAAAACAGACGGCTTGCATTCAATTTGCTACCATGAAGCCCACCAGAACCATCAAGCCAGCATACATACATATATATATATATATTCTTGGGTCTTTTCTACTGTAGGTATATATGGCAGCTGCCCTCTGCCCATGAATAGACACCACCTCGCCAAGTTTCAAAACTGGAAATGTTACGGGAGCTATAAAATACGCTCCTAGCTGCAATTATACGCAATACAAAAAGTCTAAAAAGATAAGCTCACGCCAATGATGATAGGCACAGCAGATGGTGCCCCCTCGGCTCACACCATGACTGGAAGCTGCTGTTGCGCCGCTCAGTGCCTCACACCATGCCTGGAAGCTGCTGTTGTGATGCTCCCCCCACCCTCAACCTTGGAAACCTTGGAAGCTGTTGTTGCGCTGCTCCCCCCACCCTCAACCTTGGAAACCTTGGAAGCTGCTGTTGTGCCGCTCCCCCCACCCTCAACCTTGGAAGCTGCTGTTGCGCTGCTCCACCCACCCTCAACCTTGGAAACCTTGGAAGCTGCTGAAAGCAGGTAATCACTAATCAGTAAGCCAAACAGTTCAAAAAGGCAGTGATGCTACGGACTATTGCTATTTCTTGAGTAATTACTGACCATGTAGGAGCAGGAGTGGAAGGTACAATAGATGGAGGAGTAGAAGCGGAAGGCACAACAGATGGAGCCGTAGAAACTGAAGGCACACTGCTCCCCACCGGAACCCTGAAATCAGTATAAGCCAAACATTACATCTTTTTTTATTGGTTTTGGGTACTCAAGGTAATCTAGGATTGTGACAGCGAATTAACGAGCAGGGTTTATGGAAAATGAACTAAAAGCTTGAAAACATAGTCCGAGTAAATTTTTTAGAATGTCGTCCTGAGGAGCTAAAAATTTATTACAATTGACAATAGCAAAATTTCAACAATTAGAAGCCAAAAGCTAGAATATCCTTGCCGCCCAAACAAAGAAACGATTGGCAACTTAGAAACATGGAAAGCGACCCACACGCACACATGTAGAGTTATGCAGGTGGAATAAACAAGAAATTGATGAACGTCAAGACTTTCTCGACTGAGACAGTGACATTCATGCAGTGAGTGGAAATCTGCCAAACTGCCTAGAAGGTCATGCACACATACAACAGAAAGTGGCATCAGCCATTATCCAATCAATGCAAAACAACCAAGATTCTTGGGTGTCTCGTAGGATTAGATTTCGTGGTCATCTATTAGAATTTTAGATGAACTAGGTATCTGACAAGTTTGTATATTCAGACGTACTAAGGAGTAGCTAGTGATGTGATTTGAGTTGGGGCATTTGTACCAATAGTATCTGAAAAAAAGGACCAGAAGAATGATACCTGGGACTAGGTAATGGAGCAGCAGGAGTTGAAGGCATCCAGCAGTAGGAGTGGAAGGCACGCCACCCCCTCAACCCTGCAATTTGCACATTGAGTTACTGAACAACATAAGGGAATGTAAGCACAAATAGAGGTGGAGCAATATGGGCTAAGCAATCAGTTTACCTACCTCACAAGAATCAAAAGAAGAGGTGGAGCAATAAGGGCTTGTGCCATCTGGCAGGCGCTCACGGCGCTGAGGATGTCACAGAAGGAGTCCACCAAATTGCGAAGATCACATAGCTGCTGAGTTAAACTCCGGCCCTTCCAGACCAAGTACAAGAAAGACCCCTTCCTGTAGGACTCCGTCAGGCCCTTTGCCTCCTCCAGCCACGGCTGCTGCTGCTGCACGCCTGGCAAGCTGACCAGACTCTCCAGTGTCTCCACCCTTAACTCCAGCTTGCGGCATTCTTTTTCGTTCTGCGACCACCTCACGAAATTCTTCGCGACGGTGATGAGGTGGAAGGCACCAAGTACCCGCAGGACGTTGGCAGCATTGCCAAGGCTGTCCCAGCTGAACGCCATCTTGTTGACAGATCAGTCCTGCAGTTAGCCAAAATGCTTATCAGGCCACTACAGCTTATTCACAAATCACTCAAGATGTCAGATTACAAGCCACTCCTAACCAAATCAAAGATAAGCTAAGATGCCAAAAAGCTCAAGAACAAGAGTCCTCTCTCTCTAACCCTAGCCTCCTCTCAACACTACATAAATGAGGAGACATGTCCAAGGATAGCTGTGCAACCTTAATACATATACTTCCATTAGAAAATTCAAAATTTAGCATTGTGGCTTGACAGAACAGAGCAACATACTACAAAATGGTAAGCCTTTATCGAAGATAATGGAATACCTCTCCTCTTTAGCTAGCACAGTTGAATGCCAACCTCCAGAGTGCGTAGTGTCGTCCTGTTGCAGAAGAGTATGTGACAAGTGAAATCAGGAAACCATTGTGATGTTACAATTTATCAGCAATCATTGGCGCCCTGATGCTAATAGCCTACATCCCAGTTAAACAACCACCAAGCACCTAATGCTATCGGTTTGCACTATCATACTGAACTTCTATCCGGTTCACCTCAACAGGCATTCTTCCTGAAACACGCTATGAATAAGACTTCACTATCCTGCAGTGTACGGTTAAACCCAAAACGCCCTGAAGTGTATTAACAGAGTCAGAGAAATCTTGACGCAGGTGGTGCAGAAGCAATGCGAGATTCAGAGGGTCTGCAGCTCAGGATGAACTCAGAGGGGAAACAATGAGATATTTCAAATTTCATTGACATGGTCGAGAATTTGGCACCGCTTCATAACCGCAAGAGCATTTCATAACCGCAAGAGCATACTGGGAGTCGAATCAAATTGTAAAGAAATAGACGAATCCCACCTGCACAGGCGTCAAGTCGAAGGAAGCGCGCATGGCTGTCCCTCCTCTGCGCGGAGACACAGGAGAGTCCGACGCAGGCTACAGCTATGTAGGTACCCCGTTGACTTGCCCTTCTCCACCTCCATGAGGCCTCCCATTGCGTGGAGCACGACCGACATTCGCGCTCCTCCATCTCGGCAGTGGGCTCGGTGGCCTTCGCCTGGCGCATGCTTCGCCGCAGTGGCCTGGACAACTCGCCCGAGTCGACCCTCCTCTTCTTCTCCGTCGCCGCCGCCGCCTCGACGGGTGTCCCGGGTTAGCCGTAGGGATGGCCAGCGCGAGGCCGTCAGGGCTCGGGTTCAGGGATTTGTTCTCGTCCCCGTTGCCGTCACCGCGGCATCGCTTCTTGGGGCGCCTCCCTGCGGCGTCCGGCGACGGCGTCTGGTGCTGCTGCAACAGCCGCGACGGATCGGGCGCGAGGGCCTGGATGCTGGCGGGATCGACAGCGGCGCGCGAGGGAGGTAGATTTGATACAAGAAATCTTGACCGTCCGTTCATGAGTGAGCAAGGAGGAAAAACCAGCCCAAGCCCAATCAATTAATCCGGTGGACCCAAATCTATCCAGCCCAAGATGCTCATCCACTAGCAGGGCTACTGTTACATACCTTGCCCTGGAATCACACTTCCACCTGCCTAGCGCTTATATTGACCTGCCGCTCGAGCTCCTGCTTCTGAACCTGTGTCCAACATGAAACGGATCGGTCCTTGTCTCTGGCGATTGGGAGGCGATTCCCAATCCGCCTGGAGCTCCACCTTCCCCGGCTTCCCCAGCTCGGCTGCACCGCTCCATCCGCCGCCGTCGTCTCTCCAGGTGACTCGAGTTTGGTCCCGGTGGTGGTTCCTCGCCGTCTCGTCTAGCTCCGTGCTCGGCGGAGGTAACTCCAGTTCGTTGTGTGGCCGTCTGGCCTGCCCGGAGCTCGTCGGCAGGCTGACCGCGGCCCTCCGCACGGACCGTCGGGCGCCCGCCGCGCAGCGCCGTCCGACTGTGCGGCCTCGCTACGAGGCCCTCACATCACCTGCCCGGGCGGCCCCTGCGCCGTACGCCCTAGTGGCCGACGCCTCGGCGGCTCCTTGACCTCGGAGCTCACGCTCTGCTCTGCAGCTCTGCGTCGTCTAGCCTCCGGCCTCCATCCTCCAGCGGCGGCCCCTCCCCCTGCTCTCATCGTGGCGAGGCAGCGACGGTCCCTGTCTCCCAGTCTGGCCAGCTGCAGCCGCCCCCGTTCCCTGCGGCTCCTGCTATCTGCTGCACGCCTCGTGCACGCCTCCACGGGCCTGCGCGCTTCCACCCTGAGAGCCTGCTCTCGTGCTGCGCCGCTGGTTCTCCACATACTCCGCCGCCGGTGAAGCTCAGCGCTCGTCCCCCAACCAAGGCACCGCCAACGCCGGGCCCAACCGTCGCATCAAGCACATAGCTCAGCTCGGCGCTCGTGTCAACCGACGGTCGTCCTCTGACTCCGCCGCGGAGACCGCGACCTCCAGCACCGCTCCCGGCCCTGGCTGCAGGATCCCATGCGCAAATCGAGCAGCGTGGCCAGGTCGCCGACCACTCGAGCGCTTCTGCCTCCGGCGGTTCCTGGTCGACGTTGAACAGGAACTGGGGAATCAACGCGACATTCAAGAAGTGTTTTGAAGTTTCTTCGGTAACGGCTGTAACCAGGCTAGTTTCAAAAAAATAGCTGTAACCAGGCTGGGTAGGGCTTCCAAAAATTTTTTCGCCTGCTTTGCTCACTGCTGGTGCCAGCTGGCCCGTTTCAACCCTGTTGACAGCTCATCTGATACTGTAGCAACCACATCGGTCGTCGTTGCAAATTTGGTGTTGACCATCGTAACAGTGTTAAGGCTCGGGTTTTAGGCGGTTGAACTATGTTGTATCCTATAGCGTTTGCTGCGGAATGTCTGTCTAAGCGCTGCTCTCTGCCTGTTCGGGCTGGAGTAGACGGGATGGATGGAATTGAAGGGAGGATGGAGAAGACGTGGCTGTTGAAGGCAGAGAAGAAGATTGTTGGACTTGATCTGGACCAAAAAGGGAAGAAGGATGACCATCTATGTCATGAAGTAGTGAAGGAGGACGATAAGCAGATGGTTCATGAACAACAGTTGGAGGATGTGGGGATGGAGGATGCAAAGAAACTGAAGTGTAGCAGCAGTGAGAAGGAGGACTTGCAGAATATCAATGAAGCGGGGCCGGCGAACTGGCTCTGCGAGCAGAAATGAAGCTAGTGGTGTGGAACTGCTGAGGGTTGGGAAATGCCCCGGCAGTTCGAGGGCTTCTGAATTGTCAGAAGTCAGAGAGTCCGGATGTGATGTTCTTGTCGGAGACCAAATCTGATGAGAAAAAGATGATTTTCTTGCGAAGAAAACTAGGTTTTGAAAACATGGAGGTGGTGGATTGTGTGGGGAAGAGCGGGAGGCTTGCCTTGCTGTGGCGGAGGGGGATTGATTTGGTTCTGCGAAGTAAATCTAAGAATCATATCGATGTGGAGGTATTAGCGACTGGTGGCAATAATGCTTGGCGATTCACCGGCATATATGGTGAGTCTGACCTGGCACTGAAGAATAAAATGTGGCAGCTGATGGAGGATCTAGCTGTGCAACGTAATAATAATCAGGCGTGGTTGTGCGCTGGAGATTTTAATGAGGTCTTGTTTCATCATGAAAAGGAGGGAGGGGCGCAGAGGGCGCAAATTTATCTAGACAGATTTAAACAAGCTCTGGAGGTGTGTGAGCTCCATGATCTCGGCTTTGAAGGGGATGTGTTTACTTGGAGAAATAAGCAGACGAAGGGTGATAAACATATTAAGGAGCGTTTGGATAGGGCAGTGTCAAATTTTGAGTGGCTGGAAAAATTTCCATTAGTCCATGTCAAGAATGGGGATCCCTTCCATAGTGACCATAGGCCTGTGGTGATTTACACGGAGAAGGAATATGTATCAAGTAGGCCGAGTGGTCATGGGGGTTTTAAATTTGAGGCAAACTGGTTGAAGGAGGAGGGTTTTAGGAAAGTAGTAGAAGATGGATGGGATTCGGTGGATAACTCAGGAAGTTTTTCTAAAAAGGTTACAGGGGTAGCAACTAGTTTGCAGGAGTGGAATAAAAATGTGCTTGGAGATTTAGAGAAGCGGCTGAAGAGTGCAAAGAAGGAGTTGAAGAAATGGCGTAGAGCCCCAATTAGTGATGTGGCAGTGGGGAGAGAGGCAGTGTGGAGTTTTAAAGTGGATAGGTTGGAGGAACAAATTGATATGTACTGGAAACAACGCGCTCATGTAAATTGGTTGCAATTTGGGGATAGGAACACGAGTTATTTCCATAAGGTGTGCTCGGAGAGGAAGAGGACAAATAGAATAGGGGCTGCAAAAGGAGAATGGGGGTTGGGTGGAGGAGGAGGGAGAGAAGAAAAGATTTATCGCTAACCACTTTTACCATCTTTTCAGGTCCAGCCGAATTGAGGAGGGGCTCACGCAGCAGCTCCTTGATGCTGTGCAGTCCCAAATCACGGCTGATATGAATGCACACCTCCTCAAAGAATTCACCGAGGAGGAAGTTAAAAATGCGCTTGATGCTATCGGTGATCTCAAAGCCCCAGGACCTGATGGAATGCCTTCGGTCTTCTACAAGAAATTGTGGGATATTGTGGGGAATAAGCTAACCACAGAAGTGCTCCAAGTGCTGAGAGGGAACAAGATCTCGGAGGGTTGGAATGAAATGGTAATCTCTTTGATTCCAAAGACAGACCATCCTGAGCGGGTCACAGATTTACGCCCAATAAGTTTGTGTAATGTGACATATAAAGTGGTGTCAAAGGTCCTAGCTGGTAGACTGAGATCAATCCTGGATGATATGATAAGTCCTTCCCAGAGTGCTTTTGTTCCGGGTCGCCTAATCTCAGACAACATTTTGGTTGCTTATGAAATCACACATTATATGTTGAATAAAAGAGACGAAAACTTGGGTTATGCTGTGCTGAAACTCGACATGAGCAAAGCGTATGATCGTGTGGAATGGGACTTCCTAGAACAAATGATGAGGAAGTTGGGGTTTGAGGAGCAGTGGATCAGGCTAATCATGGAATGTGTGTCAACAGTCTCGTACAAAATAAAAGTGAATGGAGATCTTACTGATACTTTCAGGCCTGAACAGGGATTGCGATAGGGGGACCCACTATCGCCATATCTTTTTCTCATTTGTGTAGAAGGTTTCTTGGCTTTGCTTCAGAAAGCAGAACAAGATGGTAGAATTGCAGGAGTGAAAATCTATCACTCAGCACCAAGTGTATCACACTTACTGTTTGCCGTTGACTCCCTAATTTTGATTTGTGCGAACGGAGGGGATGCTCAACATTTACAGGATATCCTGGACTTGTATGAGAGGTGCTCTGGTCAGATGATAAACAAAGCAAAATCAGCCATTTTGTTTAGCAAGAACACTCAAGATACACAGAGAAGGGATGTGTGTCAAAGACTGCAAGTCATGAGAGAAACTATGAATGAAAGATACTTGGACTGTCGGTTCATGTGGGGAGATCAGTAGGGAGTACGTTTGCATATCTCAAGGATAGGATCTGGCATCGAATACAGGGATGGAAAGAGAAGGTCTTATCATGGGCAGGGAAGGAAGTGCTAATAAAGGCTGTAGCTCAGGCAATCCTAACATTTGCTATGGGATGCTTTGATCTGACGAAGATGTTGTGTGATGAGATTGGTAAAATGGTGTGTTGTTTCTGGTGGAACCATCAAGAAGGAAAGCATAAAATTCATTGGCTCAGCAGGGAGTGGATGCAAAAACCAAAGAAGGAGGGAGGTTTGGGTTTTCGTGATATACATGCCTTCAACCTTGCCATGCTAGCAAAACAGTGTTGGAGACTGTGGAGTAGGCCAGACTCCCTTTGTGCAAGAATCCTAAAAGCAAAATACTATCAGAACACATTGGTGCTTGAGGCAAAACCAAAGTGGGGCATGTCCTATACATGGAGAAGTATACTGAAAGGTCTGGAAGTAATGAAGTTAGGGATGATATGGAAATAGGAGATGGCCGAAATATTAAAATCTGGACTGACCCTTGGATCCCAAGAGAGTTTTCAAGGCGCCCTATTACGCCCAGGGGAGGGAGTATCCTCTCAAATGTTGATGACCTAATCGACCCTGGTACGGGACAGTGGGACACTGAACTGGTTCGCGATGTTTTCTGGGAGGAGGAAGCTGACCTGATCTTGGCCTTGCCGGTAAATGAAGGAAGAAATAATGTGCTAGCCTGGCACTACGATGAGCGTGGCATGTTCAGTGTTAAGAGCGCATACAAGGTGTGCCATGACACTCTACTGCGTGGGAGAGATGAAGGAAATGCACAATGAGGCAGTAGCAGGGAAACCGACCCGCTTTGGGCGAAAATTTGGAAGTCTAATGTGCCAAATAAAGTGAAACACTTCACTTGGAGGCTGGCTCATAATAGCCATCCTTTGAGGAGGAACCTGACGAGAAGAGGAATGAAAATTGATCCCAGCTGCCCGGTATGCAATCGAGTAGATGAGGATGGAGGGCACCTATTTTTCAAATGTAAGCTAGCTAACAAAGTGTGGGATGAGCTAGATCTTTAAACTGAATGTGACAGGTTACAGCTGATGTCAAATCCTCGAGAGGTGGTATATCACATCCTGCAGCAGAAGGAAGAGAAACGGAAATTGATGCTCATCACTCTCTGGTCTATTTGGTCAGAGAGGAATCTGATCCGGGAGGAAGGGAGAAGAAGACATGCTGAACACGTTGCTAGAGCCATCAGAATGTACAATGAGGAATTGGGCCAATCAAACCCCCCGAAGCAGAGAAGTCATATACAAAATTTTGAACATTGGACTCGGCCACCAGAGGGGTTTCTGAAGCTCAATTGTGATGCATCCTTCATGCCGGAGGAACGCTGCGGTGGTTGAGGTTTTCTGATAAGGGACAGTGATGGAGATGTAGTAGTGAATGGATGGGGCCGCGTCGATCATCTGTTGAGTGTGCTCCAAGCTGAAATGATAGCTTGCTTGCAGGGGGTTCAAGCTGCGAGCAATCTCGGCATAGGCCATCTGATTCTGGAGACGGATGCTCTGAAGATAAATGTAACACCCCTGGTGTTATATTAACTAAAACCTGCCATGTTATCATATGCATTGCAAAGCATTCATGATTAAGTCAATCTTGATGTGCATTAACTAAAACAAGTTTACATTTCATAGGTTGATTGTGTTTCTAGAATGTGTTGTCACATGAAATAATAAAACCCTAATTTCGAACGTCATCTCAAATACTTAGCTTATATGCTATGTACTTAAGGTGTAAACTGTGTTTATACTAGTGTCAAGCATAGTGTATAAATATAAGTCCAACCCTAAAAATGATTTCCATATTTGAAGTTGAATTTGGATTCCAAAGCTTATTTCCAAGTCTCGCAATTCAAATTTAAATTCAAATTGGAAATGCTATAAAAGGTTTTTCAAAAGTCAACTTGGTCAACCAAGGGTGTCATTGGGTAATTAACCTAAAAATGTCCTTGGATGATGTATGTGATCCCTAATAACCAACCAATTAAATTAGAAACGAAATCGAGTTTGAATTCGGTTTCAAAAACCCTTTATTTCAAAACCTAGTTTTATCCCCTTTTCTGTAATTCAAAATCTATAAGGAATTTGGGGATACTCTAAAAATATAGTTTGTAGATCTTGACAAGAGCTACAAAGTTGGTATATAAAGTTTTTTCAATTTTCCAAAAAGAATTTCAAATAAATTTGAAAATACAGTTTTCTGGCATTTGTCCCCTTTTGATTTTAAAACCATAATTCAAAAATTATGCATAATTTGGGAAAATTTTGTATATGAAAAATGTTTTGTTTGACAAGTTTAACATTTCATAGTTTTGAAGATTTTCAAGTTTTATTGACGAATCAAAAGTAATTTCAAATGTTTGTTTCTAGGGTTTTATCCCCTTTTTGAATTTGAATTCAAATTTCAAAATTCATACAGAATTTGAGGATGCCAGTTAAAGGAAAAGTGGAGCTCTTGAAAAGTTATGCAAATGATATTTTTGGATATTTTTAGGTTCTTATATAAATTTTGGAGTAATTTGTAATTTTAAATGAATGGCACTTTTGTAATTTTTGCGAACAGTACCGAAACCTATCGTCGGCCGCCATCGCCGGCTTCTCAACCCGCGCCGCCGTCCACCGCTGCACATGCTCGGCTGCCAGCACGCTCCTGGATGCGCGAAGCTTCATCGTCGTCGTGTCGCCCGTCCCTACATCGCCCCTGCCCTATAAATAGGTCGGCCGTGGCCAACTTCTTCTTCTTCTTCCTGCCGCCGCCGCCGACGACCTCGCTCCGCCGCTGAAATTCGCCACCGTCGCTTCATCTCTGCCTGCTTCATCTTGCCTGAAGCTCCGCCTTGATCTTGCGCTTCGATTGAGCTAGCTCGTGCTCGCTCTCCCCGCCTGAGCCGCCCGCACGACGTCGTCTTCCTCGCGGCCGGTCGCCGAGCCGCCGCGAGCTCTCTCGCCGTTCACCATCGCCAAGGTTGAAAATATATTCTCTTTAACCCCGCTATCGTGTTCTCCGTGCTATCCTGCCCCTCATGCGCTTCTTAGTCGGCTTGATGGTCCACAGGAACTCCGGTGACGCTGTCCTTGCCATCGGAACGCCGCCGTCGCCATCACCGCTGCCGTCCGTAGCTCGACTCAAACACTCCGGGCCTTCATCAACGTGCGCATCAGCACCGTGGTGAGCTCCTACAGCTGTTTGCGCTATCAATTTCATCCTTACCGTGTCGTAGCCGCCAGCCACCGAAGCTCGCCGCCGGCATGCCTTGCCAGCGCCGCCGCGCGCGTGGTCGTTTGAGTTAGGGGCCAGGAGCGATTTCATCTTCTGGCCCAGTGTGTTCGTATGGACGCCCTGCACAAGCCCGAGTGCTCACCATCGCCGGAAATCGCTCCGGTGAGCGTTGCCGTCACACCCGAGCTCCGCCGCGCCGCCATGGCCGCCGGCGAGGGTGCCGCCATCGCTCCGCCGCCGCGTTACTAGCCCAGGAGCTTTGTCTTGATGTGCTGAGCCCGATGGTTCAAGTCCGGTCACCGGAGACCTCGCCGTCGGCGAGTAATCGTCGGTCAACCGCCGGCGGACCGTCGGTCAACGCGGGAGCACTGTGCCGATTTTTCTTTTTCTATTTTTAGAAAATAATTTAAATGCTATTTTCTTTGAAAAATCATAGTAATTCATGTATAGCTCCAAAAATTCTAAAAATGTTTGTGTATATTCTTTATTATGTCATCTACCTAGGAAAAATATGAAATGCCAAATTTGTGTACTTTTTGCATATGTTAAAATTAGCTCTTTTAATTGAAAAATGGACCTTCAATGATTTTTAATAAATAAAATAATTGGCTTTTAAGTTTGAAATTTGTTTTGCCATCTAATTAGACCAAGAGATTTTTAAAATAAAATTTTAAGCTTAATTAGACAACTTTAATTTTTATACCTTTATTTTATGCTTTTAAATAATTAATTAATCTCGTTTAATTAAGTTGATCACTATAGGATTTGTTTGACCTTGGGATTGAGTGATGACCTTAGGTCATTAACCCTAATGACCTTTGTCACTTTAATTAATTATTTACGCTTACCTGGATCGTGTCATTAGGGCTTAATTAACGTTATTTCATGTGTTTAATAACTTTCATAAATAATGTAGTTAACCCTAATGAACTTAGTAAATATGTTTTGGTTGGCTTGCAACTTTATCGTGAGGAAAGTTGTAGTCAAGCCATTAATCTGATCATGCATCCATCGAGCATCATGTTTACTATTCAATCATGTTAAAGCATATCATTGTATCGAATAGTTTCCGATAACGGAGCGTTTAACGTTGTCGCCCTAGATCCGAAGGAAGAGCAGACTCCGGAGATTGGAATTGATCCAGAGCTCGAGACAATCTACCCCGACCATCAAGGCAAGCCCCGGATGCATTCAAACCCTATTCTATTTATAAAAGTTTTACCGCTTCAGTTATTATATGATGCATTAAGTAGTAGGAGTTGAGTGAAAACCCACCAACCGCATTACCTGTCTTACTTCCATATTCCTTATTACCTGTTCTAAAGGATGCGTAGTAATGCTTAGCCCTGCTTAATTAATTAAGTGATCAAAGGGAAAAGAATGAAAAAGATGAGATTGGTTTATCTGTTGAGATCATGATGATAGTTAATAAATCGAGTCCGGATGGCTAACTTGCATTGGGAACGGAGTCCCTCTGTAGTGTTTTCGTCTGTTGATGCCCTAGGTCCCGTGTCGATGGTGAACTGGTGACATCGAGAAATTAGAAAATCCACATGCATGAAGTGATATACTGATGGTTGAAGCCGTGTATATCATGGAGTGACTTATAGTGGGGCCAGAGATCCCACATATGTCATAGTGTGTTTTACTGTGGGTTTAAGTTCCCACGTATCTCGGTACACTAGGTCGAAGCGCTCAGGTGTATCATGTGGTGATATATGGCTGCGGTTGTTATCCTGGTATATCGGTTCACCTGCTATGCTTAGGAGTTAGAGTCTCCTGCATATCAGTAACCTAGGTCCCAGCTGGGTATGAAATGGATTCGAATCGCCGGGCTTCTCGGAGAAGAAGACTCGATCGGTGTTCATCGTCGTAGTAACAACTTGAACAATGAGTAAGGTTTAAGAAGAAAGTTGGTTGGAAAATTTTGTTTTTAAGCAAGACAACTTTTCTTTCTTTCAAGCTTTTCTGCAAAATTTCTTGTCTCTCGCAAGCCGTACCTTGTCCCTCTAGCCTGCATTTCCTGAGTCTTCACCCCTCTTTTTCGTCGGGTCAGTCTTGTTGAGTACTTTTGTACTCAGGGTTTGTTGAACCCTTGTTGCAGGTGAGCATCATGGGCAGGAATGTTTCGCATCCTGCTGCATGACAGTCGTCGAGGAAAGTGACGACGAATAGGATATCTCGCTCTTGGGCAGAGCGTATAATTAAGGTTAATGTAACAAGTTATAGTGTATTCCGCTGCTATATGGTTTGTAATAATCCAACTTATGGTTTGTAAACTTATGTTATTGTAATCCTTCTGCTATTTTACTCCGATGTATATTATTTGTATAAAACTGTTGTAATACTACAATGCCTCTTTGTAATGATTGATCCTGCTCGGAGAATCATGGATGATTCGGGATTTGCCCGACAAACCTTTTAAGTTTTATGGAACATATTCATGGTTATTTGGAGTCTGTTTAGACAGTAATCATGCGTGTGGGCCATAGGATTTAGGAGGTTCTGCCACAATAAAGCAAGCCTGGGCAATGAAGAATCAGGACTTGTCTACAAATGGTAGTCTGATGGAGGAGCTCAGGTCCTTCACAGATGCAAATTTTATTAGCTTTGACTATGTTCATGTGTCGAGAAATTGTAACAAGGCAGCGCATGTACTCGCTGCTCTTAGTGTGGGTAGCACTGAAGGGATCGAACACATATCATGTGACGACCCGGATAGTGTCAATGTAATTGTCACTGACGATTTGTCAGCTCAAGTGCAATGAGAAGCTACCTAGATTCAAAAAACATGAAACAGATCATTCGTCTCTAGTTAAACAAAGGGAAATCCATATGTGCAGACGACATGAACAGTGACGGAACCAACGACTTTGATTAGGGGGCCAGACAAATGTGATCACATTTTTTATGTGATAAAATATACTAGTAATATGATTCAACAATTTTTTTAAAAAAAATTAACACTATTTATAACTAATATCATAATTTTTTGATAAAATATGAGTAAAAATGACATTTTTCTGCTATAAATCTAATTTTATATATACTTATTAAACATTTCTACTGTGGAGGGGGCACAACTACCTGGTTCCATCACTGGACATGAACCATTCGTGAAAAAGGGGATCGTTTACCTGCGAACTGCAGACAATCTGAGCAGCGGAGGGTTTTTGATAGCCATGGGGTGTGCCATATATATACTATCGTCTTTCTTTTTTCACCATGAGTTTGGCTGTGTGGGACGGCCGGACGGAAACTATAAGCTGTAGTGCAGATTCATCAGAGGCAACTCAAGGCTGCACTGCAAGCTTCATTCGATCTCAACCTCTCAAAGATGATGCTGTCCTAAAAACCCTGGCAAAATCCTGAACTGGCCAGTGGCTAGCCACTGGGCAAAACCGTAAACCTGAATCAGCCAAAATCGTGTTGTGCCTCACGCTGCCTTGCTGCTCCGGCGCGGACGTCACCGTGCCAGCTGCAGACTTGTTGAGGAAAATAAGGCAGCATGTAATAGCTTTGATGTTTCACAAAACCTGGAGCATCTCAATGCCGACCCCACAGGGCAGTGAGCATGGCACATGAAAACGCCACAAAGATCTCATGACCCAATTAGGTTTCCACTGTAGCGCGAATAGTTGAAACATGGGCGCAACACGTGGCTCTAAGCCTCTAAAACCCAGTTCCCGGCGCTAGCACTGGACCACGTCAATGTCAAGGGTGACCGAGCTGCTCGCCCTCGGGGGGCATACGTGATCCGGACCACGTTCCAGAGCCAGGCCACCGGTCTCCTCTCGATTTTTAGCACACTCTCCTCTGCTTTTTGAGCACACACTCTCCTCTTTTTGGCACACCCCAATCCGTTTGGCAAAAGCAGGAGAAGAAGACAGGACTCCGGGAGGCCTCCACGGCCAAATCACTCCCTACGTGCTCGGCCGCCGTATGCTTTTTAGCGGCATGAAAATCCCATTGAATTACTAATTGTTCTTTTAGAATTAGTGAAGATGGTCTTAGTAGCTAATTAACACAAAAAAGATAGGAGGATGGCTCTTGCGTCATCTTCTTCGTTGCGACGCGACCCCCCTCCTGACCCACTGCCATGGCCATTTCCACCCTGGCTAACGATGAGGCCCCATGGAGGGTCCGCACGTCAGAGGAAGGAGGCGCGTCGCCCACCAACCAGTGACACAAGGGCAGGAGCGTCCATTGAGGATAGGGCGGGGAAGGTTAAGGCGCTGGAAAGGGACGAAGCAATCCACGAATTCTTCGGCCAGCTATGGGCCATCGACTCCCCACCGCCACCGCCACCACCCCCCAACCCTAGGGCTATAGCCACCACCGCCAGACCGGAGCCGCATCCCGGTCATCCCCTCTTCTGGATACGGCAGGATCTGCTGGGTTTGAAGGACTTCACCGCGAAGGATTTGATTAGGGAAAGCAAATTCGTGAACTCTGGGAAGCCGTCGGTCCGCATCAAGTTCTCCGAAGTGTGGAGCGCGAAGGAAGGGAGACGCTTGTACGCAGAAGCTCTCAAGTCTACGATGGCAGAGGGACACTGGGTCTGGCAGCCAGAGCCCCCGCGGACTCGGCAACCGCCGCCACCCAAGCACCCCCTCCCCCTCCAGATCAAAGGGGATGGCAGGCGCAAGAGCAGAGACCCCTTCCACCTCAAAATCAGCAATGAGGATGGCAAGCGCAGGAGCAAAGAGGACCCCCTCAGGGGCACAGGCAGCCACCGCAAGGTGGACCTCCTCAGCGCAATCAACCTCCCCCTCCTGCACGCCCTCAAGCACAATAACCTCCACGCCAGACAGGGGTTCAACCTCTAGTGAGGAAGATGAACTAGCCAGTGCGTGGGCAAGGAGCTATGAATTTTGACAAACCTCCAGTGTTGATTGATCCAAGATTTTGTAAGATGATCTGCTACAACTGTGGTGAACTAGGCCATTTTGTAGGTAACTGCTCAAAGCCTAAAGTATGCTTCATCTGTGTAGTTCCTGGCCATCACATGAGTGAGTGTAAAAAATGGAATTGGTACATCCTACTGCTGCTTATATGGGTAGTGCTAGCTTAGGCTTGGGATTCTATCATATTGAACTACCTAGTGCTCAAGAAGTGAAATGGCTGAACATGGTTAATTGTGGGATTGTTAAAGTCAAAACTGGAGTTATCTCAGTGGCTGAGTTGGAGAAAGAATTAGCAGATATATACTATAAGGAATGTCCATGGCAGATTAGAGAATTAAAACCAAATGAATTCCTAGTCAGATTTCCTCCTCACCAAAGAGTTGCTGACATCAAGAACTATCCCTCCTTCAATCTGAGAAAGCAGGGTGTTCATGAGGAGGTGTTGGAATGGCTGGGTGACCTACCTCCTTACAGTGTGCTACAAGAAGTGTGGATTTAGATGGCTGGCATTCCACCAAAGTGGAACCACTGGAAGGTCTATGCTCAAATTGTCTCTAGTTTTGGGCTACTGATAGATGTTTATTGGTCATCTATTTTCAAATCTTTCTATGAGATGGTTAGGGTCAAAGTCTTAGTCAAGGACATCTCTAAGATCCCTGCTGATAGGCTATTTAAGTTCAACCAGGAGATCTTTGTGGTGAATCTGAAAGTGGAAGGGAGAGATGAAAATGGCAAGCAAGACCTCCACCCTAGTGATGGTGGTGGGGGAGATGGGGGTGATGATGATAACAATGACAGTAAAGGTAATGAAGACTAACAATCAAGATGATGATGGTGTGGAGAAGCCACCTGTCTCTGAATTCCAAGTGGATAAAAGCAAAGCAACTCATAGTAGCAAACCAAGCTCAAGTGGCTGTAGAACTGTGTCTGCTGCTTTTTCTAAGAATGACCTCAATCAAGATGGGATACTTATATCACGGATGGGAAAATCTGGTCAGTTGATGACAGCAAAGGGGGATAATGGTGATGAGAGTAGCATGTGCATTGATGCATGTAGCTTAGAAGGTAGGAAATTATCTGGTCTAGTTAACAAGGGTGGTGATGGTAATATGTGCATTGATGCAAGTAGTTTTGAAGTTGGGAAACTATCTGATAGGTTGGAGTTTGAGGCTCATAATCTTGTCAGGGACTTGAGTCCAAAAATTCTACCCGAGAGGCAACCTCAAGATGTGTTGATAAATGCTGAAGAAGAGGTGGAAGTTTATGGTGCTATTGTAGACCAGATTCCTGCTGAGAAGGATGTGGAAGTGAGGGATGCTAACAAACATCTGGGGGAAGTTATGCATGACAACAATGAGCCTAAGTGGCGTACTCCTTGTCAGAAAAAGGATCTGGAGTCTGATTGCAAAATCGTGGGGGACAAGCTTGTAAGCTTAATGACTGAGGAGTCTCACCATACTAAATGGGAGGAATTCAGAAAGTTGGAACAAGAAGGGGTTTCCAATGAATGTTCCAACCTG
This sequence comes from Bothriochloa decipiens, assembly GCA_023333625.1. Classification (NCBI taxonomy): domain Eukaryota; kingdom Viridiplantae; phylum Streptophyta; class Magnoliopsida; order Poales; family Poaceae; genus Bothriochloa; species Bothriochloa decipiens. The sequence goes on from CM041634.1 coordinate 60,370,167, forward strand.
CTTATGAAACTAGATTTAGTAGAGTCTGATGATGAAAGTGATTTGCTAGACTTTGATGGGAATGAAAAAATGAATGAAGATGACAAACTCTCTCTAGTGGAAGCTGGTATTTTGCTTGAAGGTACTGAAGCTCAAGACAGTAAGACAAAGCAGAAGAGGAAGACAAAATGGGGACCCATTGAGAGAATGTCCCGCCCTAGGAGGGGGCAAGAGGATGGCCGTACTATGATGGAAAAGGCTCAGGAATTGAAGAAGAGCTATAATCTGGAAAAAGGTAAACCACACCAGTCCTTTGCTTTTAAAAGCAATTCTATTTTGTTGAGTAATGCTGCTAGTGTTAACATTAGCTTGGGCAAGTCTACTTCTGAGTCTTTAGAACTCATAGAGAAATTAAAACAAAAGGAACTTGAGAACATTGAACAGTTTGAGGAAGTTAACCCTGAGGTTAATTTTCCTAGTGATTTGGAAGTAGTTACTGCAGAACATGTTTCTAATGAGGTAGAACATGATAATACTCCCTTAAGGGAGGTACAGACATGGGCTCAAGTTGTCTCTATAGGCAAAGCCCTAAGTAAAAACCCCAAAATTTCCAATGATAGGAGCATTTTGGAATATTAGAGGCCTTAATAAAGAAGGCAGGTTATAGTGCATCAATGATTTTGTTCATGATAATAGGTTAGACTTTGTGGGTATCATGGAAACGAAGAAAGAGGATTTTAATGTTTCTTTTTTGAATTACATTCATAATGGCTTTAGTTGGCACCATTTACCTGCTCAAGGTACTACTGGGGGCATTCTAGTTGGAGTGAATGATTCTAAGTTTGAGAATATTTCCTGGAAAGTAGGATCCTACAGTGTAGCTGGTATCTTTAGGAACTGTGTGGAAAATTTTGTCTAGAGACTTGTTGTAGTGTATGGCTCTCCATATCAAGAGGGCAAGGCTGACTTTTTGAAACAAATAGAGGAACTCCTAGCTAACTGGGAGGGTCCAACTCTGATTGGGGGTGACTTTAATATGGTGACGTTAGCTCTAGAGAAAAGCAATGGTATAGTGAACCAGAAATGGACTGATGCCTTAATAGACATGATGAATAAGTGGGGTCTTATAGAACTTAAGAATTCTTCTAGAATGTATACTTGGACAAATAACCAGGAACAACCTACTATGGCAGCTTTGGATAAAATCATTTGCACAATAAACTTTGAACAAAAATATCCTCTGGCTTTTGTGGCTGCCAAGTCTAGAGCTTGCAGTGATCATGTACCACTAGTCTTAAACTGTGGTATAGCTGAACCTAGAAAAAGCCCCTTGTTTAGATTTGAAAAGTGGTGGCTTGAGCAAAGTGATTTCAGAGAGATAGTTGAAAAAGCTTGGGCTACACCCTGTGCCTATGATGATCCTTTAGACATCTGGCAGTTTAAAATTAGGAATCTAAGGAAAAAAGTGAAGGGGTGGGCTATGAACATCAATGCAAGTCTTAGGAAAAAGAAACAAGAACTCCTTGAGGAGTTGAATAGGCTTGATATATGTCAGGAAGAATATGGCTTATCAAGTACTAAAAAAGAGAGGATGGATACCATCTCGAGTGAGCTTGATGCGATCTGGAAGATGGAAGAAATTAAGGTCAAACAGAGATCTAGAGATAGGGATATTAGAGAGGGGATAGAAATACTGCCTACTTCCAGGCTGTGGCTAATCAAAGAAGAAGGAAAAAGAGAATAATTGGCTTGGAAACTAATAATGGCTGGATTGAAGACAATAGTGAGCTTTTAGTACATGCTGTGGACTTTTATAAGTCTCTCTTTGGAAGTGGGGAAAACAGTGGGGTTAATCTTGGGGATGATTTCTGGGAGGAAGCAGAAAAGGTAACCAGTGAGCAAAATACTCTCCTGGAAGCTGATTTCTCAGAAGAGGAAGTTAAAGAGGCTGTTTTTGGGTCTTATAGTGATGGGGCCCCTGGCTCTAATGGCTTTCCTTTCCTTTTCTACCAAACCTTCTGGGATACTATCAAGGGTGACTTACTACAGCTAGTGAAATGTTTTCAAAAGGGCTAGCTTAATCTGGACAGACTGAATTATGCTATGGTAACCTTGCTCCCTAAGGAGCTAGAGGCTAAAACTCTTAAGAAGTTCAGGCCTATAAGTTTAATTAATTGTAGCTTTAAAATCTTTACAAAAATGATGAATAACAAACTAGTCAGGGTGGCTAATGACCTGATTGCATCAAATCAAACTGCATTCATAAAAGGGAGGTATATTCTGGAAAGCGCCGTTGCGGCCCATAATTCATGAGGTCCACAAAAGTAAAGATTCCGGTGTGCTGCTTAAGTTAGATTATGAAAAGGCTTACGATAGAGTAAGTTAGAGTTTCCTTGAGGAAATGATGGTTTCAAGGGGGTTTGGAAATAGATGGAATAGCTGGGTGAGGAAAGTGGTGAGAGGGGGATCTATCTGCATTAGTCTCAACGATGAAAACAGTAGGTACTTTAAACCTGGGAAAGGCCTGAGGCAGGGAGATTCGTTATCCCTGTTATTGTTTAATCTTATGGCGGATGTGTTGACTAGAATCCTGATGAGGGCTTCTAGGCAAGGGCTCATTGCTGGGTTGTTGCCTGAAGTTGTAGAGGGTGGTATTATTAGCCTTCAGTACGCTGACAATACGATTCTTTTCCTAGAAAATGACCTTGAAAAAGCAGGAAACTTGAAATGGTTGTTGGTATGCTTTGAACAAATGTCTGGTATGAAAATCAACTATGATAAAAGTGATCTTTTGACTGTTGGTCTAGATGAGGATGTAGCTAATAGCTATGCTAGGATCTTCTGCTGTAAAAGGAGTGAGTTCCCTTTAAAATATTTGGGGGTTCCACTACACCACTCTAAGTTAAGGAGGGAGGACCTAGAACCTGTCATTAACAAGCTTATTAAGAGAATTGCTGGTTGGAGAGGTAGATTGCTTTCATATGCTAGGAGGCTAACTTTGCTTAAGGCTTGTTTGGCAAGCATTCCAATATATCTGCTATCAGTCATTAAGTTCCCAAGATGGGCCATAGACTCTTTGAATTGACATATGGGACATTTCTTGTGGGGTGATACTGAAGATCACCATAAGTATCATTTAGCTAGCTGGCAGCTAGTGTCCTAAAGAAAAGAGTTGGGGGGAATGGGTGTTCTAGACTTAAGAAGTTTGAATCTATCTTTGTTGAGTTCTTGGATTTTTAGATATCATCTGGATAAAAATGCCATTTGGGTTAACATTGTGAACTCTAAATATAGACTGGATAAACCTAACATGTTTTGCTGCTCTGAGTTGGGGCTTCACCCTTTTGGAAAGGGGTGCTGTGGGCAGCTAAGGCTGCTCATATGGGAGTAAGATGGGTGGTTGGTAATGGGAAAAATGTGAGATTCGGGGAAGACTTGTGGATTGGCAATACTAGTCTTGCTATAACATATTGGCCCCTATATGTAATATGTAATCAGAAGGGGAAGTCAGTAGCTGAGGTTTGGGATGGTGAAAATCTGATGCTAACTTTTAGGAGATGTGTGTCTCACAGTACAATGGATCTATGGGATGAGTTGTGCAATCTAATTAGGGATTTAGCCCTTTCTGAAGAAGATGATCAGATTGTCTAGAACTACACTTCTAATGGTAGATATACTGTGCAATCCTTGTATGCTGTGATTAATCACAGAGGTATCACACCTTTGTATGTTAGTGCGGTTTGGAAGCTTAAGGTTCCTCCTAGAGTTCATATCTTCTTTGTCCAAGAACAAGATTTTGACTAGGGACAACCTTGCCAAAAGAAGAGAAGTTAGTGACCCTTCCTGTGTATTCTGCAAAGAGAATGAGTCAGTGAACCATTTGTTCTTTGATTGTTGCATTAGCAAAAATGTATGGTTGATTATTTTTGATATGTTGAATATTGATGTTGGCAAAAACTATGAAAGTGTTGCAGGCCTTTGGGTAGCCAACAAAAAATAAATTGTGACTAACATTGTTTCATCTGCGGTCCTATGGGCCTTATGGAAGCTAAGAAATGAAATCTTCTTTGAGGGAGTGGTGTTGACAGGTTTGAGATGTATTCTGATGAAGATCGTGGGGTTGCTGCGAAGTTGGCGGGCTATGTTCGAGCTGGACGTCAAGAATCAGGTGGAGTAGTTGGCAAACCGCTTGAAGGCCTTCGCATGCTCGCCGCCCGAAATCCAGTGGAGAGTGGAGGAGACACAGGATTCATCAAGTTTTGGAACCATCGGCTGCTCTGCACTTGGTCTTAACAAGTTCAATTCCAAGTCTACCTGACAGTTCTGGGCAAGAGGAGGGAGTTTATGAAACTTATGATGAGACTGTTAATTCTGATGTAAGGTCGTATGGCTATGTCGGCGGGCGCGCCTGATCACGCTTTAAACCTGGATGTTGATGCTTTGTGCTTTTGGTAATACAAAAGCAGGAGATTTTCCCTTTTCTCTAAAAAAGTAGCTAATTAACATTGGGGATCAGTTACCAATTGACTAGATTTTACTAACTAATGGATCCAAAGAAAAAAAGAAGATGGCTAAACGTTGGTGAGTTTCCAAGGTTCTACCAAACGCTTGGTCCTCGCTGGCGAGGCAACCTGCACAGATGCACTCTCTTTGACTCCTGGAACAACCACTCGGAACGAATCGGAGTGTCCCATCATATCCATCATTGCGCGTACGGCCGTCGTTGCCACTTGCCACATCCATGATCCATCTCGCGGTCGACCCTGTGCTGTACTAGAATGCTGCTACGTGCAGTGCAGCGAGCGAGCCGGAGCAGCTGCCAAAGGAGTGGACGTGACTGCGTGCACTACAACCTAGTTTTTCTCCGAGCCCTGTTTTGAGCCTTAGACCGTGATTGGTTACCCGAGACGTTATTAAGACCAGCCTAAAAAATGTTTTGTTATATGCATTTGATCTAATTTAATTCCTTTTTGTCTTCAATATCAAAAATTATAATTTTCACCGCTACAACATTTGTTTTTGCAACCACCTCGAAAGAAAGACTACGGTAATGTCACACCTGTGGAGACGATACAAAAGAAAAAAGTACAGATCCAAACCAATCGGGCCTGGATATTGGGCCTAGCTACCACAACCCGCCATGACCAGATCCGCCTTCACCGTGACCGGATCCGCCGTGAGGCGTCTGAAGAACTTTTGCCACACGGGCTACGACTGACGCCCCCATCTCGTCTATGTGAGTCAGACGCCACCGCCACCACTGACCTGACGGATCATACTCTACCGCCACCGATGAAGTAGCCATAATTGGTGTGCTGCTTCCACTCCAAAGAATCGAGAGCTAGTTCTCTTTCTCCTCTCCTGCTCAAACGACGTCTGGATTACTAAGACAAGATGATATCATGATGACACGACGGAGTTCTACCAGGTGCCTCAATCCAGTGAACTGTTATTTTCTTAAAAAAAATATCTATCCGACAGACATCTGGATGATAAACATGGTTGATTAATAATATATACCATCATACATTTTATTGGATATATACCCGTCAAAGTCAAGGTTCTAGGATTCAACCAAGATAGTCTGAATTTCGGTGAAAATGCCACAATACCCATTCCGGTTAGGCCTGGAACGAAATCTGAGATGATTCTTTATAAATATTATCCATTTCGGTAAGGTTCCGCGAGCAGCCATCATCCGACCCACCTCAAGTCGACGGACCCACCACAAGCCTGACTCGGGTCTCTAAAGTTCAGTTGCGCATGGGGTGAAGGGAAGGAGAAAAAGATAAGGGGAAACTTCATCTTTTCCCCTCCTTCTCTATGGGTTTTACTTTAAAAAAAATAGTTTATTTCATCATCTGTGCCTTTCAACATATGTAACATATGTAATATTCTAAATATACTTGAGCCTTTTGCACAGGTGCCTCTATTCTAAAGACCAATTATTTTTTTGTCTTTATTTTTTAAACTTTATATGTTCGCCTCCTCTTTTTTATAACCGAAGGCATCGTTTTGTCCCTGATTTCGACTTCCGTCGGTAGGTCAAAAATTAAGGGGAAAAAAATATCTGAGAAAAAGAAAAATGGAAAAACGACCACGGTACCCTTATCCCATTCCCTGGACAGGCAGGCACACAGCACCCGTGCTCTCCTCCCCCGTTCGCTCGACACGCCCGTCTCCTCCCAAATCGACACCGCCGTCTGGCTAGGGCACGGCAGGGCAACACAGCCGGCGGCGGGCGGCTCCTGCGCGGCCGGCGGGCGGCTCCAGCACGGACGGCGGGCGGAGTCCGGGCGGGCGGCGTAGCGATTGGAGGCGCGGCGTTCTTCGCAGGCGGCTCGCCGGCACGGCCGGAGGAGCGGGCGCCGGCGCGGCGGTCTTCGCGGGCGGAGCGCGGGCACGCGGCTCGCCGGCACGGGCGGAGGAGCGGGCGCCGGCGCGGCGGTCTTCGCGGGCGGGGCTCGCCGGCGGGCGTCGGGCATGGCCGGGGCATCGCGCGTCCGACGCGTCGAGCGGCCCGGGGCGTCGAGCGGCCGAGCGTCAAGCTGCCCGACGCGGTGTGCCCAACACGGTGTGCCTGAGCGGCGGTGGCTGTTGCTCGGCAAGAGAAGAGAAGAGGAAGAAGCTGACACATGGGGCCCCTGTTTCAGTGAGACGAAGAGGGGTTGCTGTGGACTAAGAGCCAAAGGCATTTGACTCTTTGTACGCTGCCCTTAACACCGTTTAGGCTCTTTCACAACGCAGAGGCAAGGAGGAGTTTTAGTTTTAAAAAACAAGAATAAATAAATAAAGTTTAAAAAATAAGGATAAAGTTATAATTGGCCTCTAGAGTAGGGACATCTGTATAAAAGATCTAATATACTTTTGCAACATCAGTGTAAAATAGTTTCGACATACATACGACACATCTAAACCACTTAAAAATATATGTTTGCAACATGCTCTTTCATCCCAACGTCTCCTTACTGCTTCAGCGAATAGAGGCTCGTCATGAAAGCCCTTGGTGTATAGCTCGCACGTGGCGCGGGACTGGACGAGGATGATACTGTAGTTCCCACGGCCGTTGTCGATGCCTTTGTTGTTGCCTGACAGTGAGTCCGCGTCAGCACGGCGCGGCACTTCCCGACGAATGCGAAGCAGAGCATGTTGTTTCTTGAGGCGCACCTTAGGTACAATGGCACATGAATCTTTCTCTTTCACGGTCGTGCCGTGACACGATTTTCATTAAGCAGTACAATTGTTACAACCTAAGCTGGCCACAACTATCCATTGATTACCGAGACCAGCGATCGAAAAACAAACGTGTTTGTGATTTTGTGATAAACCAGCCGAGCACAAGGCCTAACCTGCTGGCTCAGTGGCTCGACGTCTTCAAGGAGGTCGGCGGGGTGGCGCCCGCCTTGCTCAGCATAGGGGTGCCTGGCGCTGTGCCAGCGGACAGAACGCTATGTCGGCCACGAGGCGGTCAAGCAGTGCTTGTCCAAAAAGCACGTGCTCGTCGCCATGTACTCCGCGGCGTGCAAGGACATGTTTCTGGACATGTCGACGGCTTCGCAAAAGTGAAATTTCGGCCGGCGAGGCGACGCCCAAAAACAACAAATGTACGTGTGGTGAAACTCTAAAATCAGTATGGTAGAAGACTGTTACTAGCAAGGTTTAATGTAAGGACACTGATGTTCTTGCTTCATGGATTGGAATAACCTTTTGACCTTAGTCAACCAAAGTCCGTTGGAATGCTCTTCTTCCCTGTTCGGCGCGCAGTTGCCGCTCTCGCCTCACGGCTGACAGCCTCGTCTCGTCCATGCGAATCAGACACCGCCGCCACCACTGATCTCTGACGGACCCTGGTTCCTTCCTCCACCTTGCTGTCGCAGCTAGCGAGTGCCGATTCACGTGCACCCGAAAAATCGTAGCCACGCTTGTAAAAGCAGATGACCTTTTTTCAAAGGTTAAGGCTCAGAAGTCAGAATCCTTTCCCCTGTTTTCGATTGGAAGCTTAGAAGTCAGAAGCCTTCAAAGTTGAAACGGATTCTTCATACTCACCGTTGTCAGATATCTCAAAGCCTACACGAGTACTGTACTAAATTCTGAAAATCTGATCTGAACGTTTTCCTAACCGAAATTGAAAGGTCTTGAAATTTCTTGCTGGAATGACGTTCGCCCTTACGTTGTTCAGCTATGTGCCGAAGAAAACTGCCCGCGTATATGACCTATGGTCTACGGATGCGCTGAGGTCACTGCTTATGCCAGGTCATCATAGCTCCACATCTTATGCAACTAAGATCTCTATCTCTGACTGATTCACTCCAGATGCATTGATCCTAATGATCATGGACCAACGCTTCCACCGTTCCACCTCAAGGCTTAATTGCATCCGGTTATGTTTATGGGACCAAGGAACAGAAGCAAATTTTTATGTTACTGTGTAGAGCGCTCCAAGTCTCTCCAACTTCTTGCACAAGAAGCCAAAGCAATCTTGGGTTCTGTCCTATAAATAGGATGGTTCAGTAAGTTTCTCCAAGCAGATAGCAGCAAAGCAAGAGCCAACCAGCCAATAGCAGTAGCTGAAACATGTCTCCAGCACCTGTTAAGATCATCGGCCATTATGCGAGCCCATTCTCGCACCGCGTCGAGGCCGCTCTGCAGCTCAAGGGCGTGCCATACGAGCTGATCGTGGAGGACCTGAGCAACAAGAGTGACCTGCTCCTCGCCAGCAACCCTGTCCACAAGAAGGTGCCAGTGCTCCTCCATGGCGACCTGGCCATCTGCGAGTCCCTCGTCATCGTCGAGTACATCGATGAGGCCTTCGACGGGCCGTCTATCCTGCCTGCCGACCCCTATGACCGTGCCATGGCCCGCTTCTGGACCAACTTCTTGGACACCAAGGTATGTTGCTGCATTTGTTTGTTACTGAGAGAACCTGCTGGCCTCACCTGTTCTATTCTTACGGAATCTGAAAATTGCTGGTTTTATTGAACACAGTTCTTCAAGCCATTCTGGCTAGCACACTGGGCGGAGGGCGAGGCACAGAAGGATATGGTGAAGGAGACCAAGGAGAACCTAGCGCTCCTTGAGGCTCAGCTCAGTGGGAAAAGGTTCTTTGGTGGCGACACGCCAGGCTACCTCGACATAGCAGCGTATGTGTTAGGTCCTTGGGTCGGCGTGCTTGAAGAGGTGAGTGGAGTGACCTTGGTGGACAGCAACGAGTTCCCCGCTCTATGCAAGTGGGCCAAGGAGTACAGTTCCAGTGAAGCTCTCAAGCCTTGCCTGCCGGATAGGGACCGACTTGTTGCCCACTTCACTGAGAGAAGGGAGAAGATCAGGATGTCTGTCAAGACAACCTTGAAGCAGTAGAGTTGTGTGCAGCCGTGCAGGAGTTTGTCTCTCAGAGTTGTCCAAAGTCAAATTATTTTAAATCTGAAAAGATTTATAAAAAACACCTATATTTATGACACTAAAATAGTATTAGATACATTATTGTGATAGTGTACTTAATTAATTGGTGCATAGATATCGGTACCTTTCTGTATACAATGAATAAAATTTAAAATAATTTGAATTTGGATAAGTCCATAAATTGGTTTATTTTGAGATGAAGGGAGTAGATCACTAATGGCCTGTGCAGAATAAAAATAAATGTAATCCTTTGAAGTTGTTGTTAGTATTCATTTTCAATGTTTGAATTGATATGAGTAGATTTGATTTGAGAAAATTGTTTTCTATCCCTAATAAAAATTCTTGCAGACTTTTTTTCCATCCAACCTAAAGCTCCGCGCGTTCGTTAATAAGAAAGTTTTGATTTTTTTACCGTCCTCCTTCTGATCTCTGTATCCGTGTCCATCTCCTCAACTTTCCAATCTAATTAAATATGGTATCCGAGTCCATATCCTTTCTACTACTCTTTTTTTGATTCATTCATTTTCGTATCCAGATATATTGTTATTTATCTAAATACATAAAAAAATATGTAAAAAATCATATTGATTTATAATTTGGAATGGAGAGAGTGTGGAATAATTTTTCCTCTTTTTCTTTTCTCATCTGTAAATAGAGTTCTTATTTCTTTTTGGTTGTTTCCTAGAAATACTAAAGGAAAAACATTAGATAAATAATAAAAGACCGTTGAACTCTTGACCTATTTCCACTAGTATAATGCCGTGCTAACGCTACGGCTATATTTTAGGGATGCATATGAAAACAATTCGTATTTTTTCCATAAGTTCAACTCTCTCTCTCTCCTGAAATTTTTGAGTAAAAACAGCCAGCGCAACAGCCAGCGCAAAAGAAATATACAGTGAATAGAATAAAATATTCTGAATGTCCCAAATCCATC
>CM041634.1:60400481-60487089 GCA_023333625.1 Bothriochloa decipiens
TGCCTCTACAAAAGTGGATGAGGAGAACATTTAGTTCAGATTTTGAGAATGTACTTGTTTGGGCTTTTCAACTTCCGTTCCAAAATATATAAAGGTATCTGACTGACAACAGTGAATATGAAGAATTCATTTCAACTCTAAAACAGGGGAATATAGTGTTGTACTTGTCAGTAGTTTGGTTCAACAATTTGTAGTCTTTTCTGTGTGTGCAAATAGAACAAGGTCATTATAATTCCCAAGCACCACAAAATCTGAACAATGATAAGCACAAACTGAATTAAATGTTCTAACGGTAATTTTGTTACACTTATTATTGCTACCGAAACACCGAAAGGAAACATGCATGACATCTAGATCACTTGCGCAGAGTAGCCCTGGCTCGTTGCAAATACATCTCCTTCCTCGTGGAGAAATAGGCGACGAGTTCGTCCCTGCTCCTCAAGAACTGCTTCACGGTGGTGTCGTTGACGTAGGCGTCGGCCCACTCGCGGAACGCCGGGAACTCCTCGCCGCTAACGAGGGCCGCCCCGGTGACCTCCTCGATGACGCCAACCCAGTGCGCCAGCCCACAGGCGGCGATGTCGATGAAGCCGATGACATCGCCGCCGAAGAACCTCCGGCCCTTGAGCTGCGCCTCTGAAGGACCGGATAGGCGACCAGAGGGGGGTTGAATGGGAGCCTCAAATTTTCTTTTGAAACTTTCGGGCCCTCGACTCAACAAACACCCCAAGAAGCAAACACACAAACCGGTAGCGATCATGACCCTATTGAGAGGGTGGAGGTCCACTAGAAACACAGCGGGTCACCACTAGAGTAGCGAAACAAGCGGTGAAGCAATCGGAGTTTAAACGCACAAACTACGGGAAAAACACCTTGCTACACAGAGCAACACCGGACAAGTCTGAATTCATACCGGACATGTCCGATATGGGTTCAGCTCGCAAATTTTGGACATGTCCGGCCTGATCTCGGACTAGGTCCGGTATTCCAGACAACACAACATGCTATGGGAGAAAATTCGAAAATCCCATCAAACGGTGTCCAAAAATTATGAAATTTTACTCTAAGCTTCTAGACATCAAAGGAAAGTTCTCCACTTAATCTCAACCCAGAACTCTAACAAGATCAAAAGAGGAAAATACCGGACTTGTCTGGGTCTGGGTCGGACTTGTCCGGTATCTGCGGACAGAATTCTGGAGCAAACGAATTCAAGACCAAAACCGAATCAAAACTACTCCGATTGACTTGAAACTTGGCAGGAAGATTCTTGGGGATGTTGAGAAGATTTCTTCAAGACATCAACACTCAATTTTAAGGGAATCAAGAGAAATCGCAAAGGGGATGAAAATCGACCAAGAATTTGTCATGAACACAAAATTGCCCCGATCTACTTGCTCATGAGGAATTAGTTCAAACCCTTCGGTGGGATTGATCCTCTCACATCATAGCATGAATCAACGCAAGAAAAATGGAGTCAAATAGTTCAAAATTAAAGAAATTCAACCACGAAATTAGAGGAGAGAAAGGAGCTCGGGATGAACAAGTCAAGAACAACAAGAACACGAATTTATCACGAGAATCACTTGAAGATAAAAGCCCAGAGGGCACGAGCACACTAGGGATGCTCTTTTCATGAATAAATCACTACAAAGTTTGCAGTGGACCTCACACACTCAGAAAAACTAGAGACAGGGAAACCCTAGGACGAACAACTAGAATGGGAGAGGTGAGACTGAGTGGAGGCAGTCCCTCTTATTTATAGTCTTATTACATAATTCCACTTCTACCCCTAGACATTCTAAGAGAGAACCACCTAGCCAGGGGCATTATGGTCTAACTCGAGTTTTCCTGATCCGACGGCCACCACGCCTCCTCACCGGTAGCCTCGCTCTGAAGCGATCTCCCCGATGCCGCCACGTGTCGTCCATCCGCATCGGGACCTCCGCCCGAGTTTTGAGGCCCAAACCCGAAAAACCCGCCGCCGATGGTTTTGAGGACAAACCACCAAACCTCTCGCGAGTATCGTACTGTGTACGCATCCCCCTCCGATGGTTTTGAGACCAAACCACCAAACCGTCGCCGATGGTTTTGAGGGCAAACCACCAAACTGTCCGCGAGTAGCGTAGCCCGTACGCGTCCCCCGCCGTGTACACTTGCGCTCGTCGATGTCCCAAATGTCAGCCACCGTGGCTGGCTACCCAGCCATCTGGTCCCTTGGTCCAAGCCTCGCATTTGTCCTTCACCGCAACCGGTCCGTCAGCACGGCATGCCCTACTTGACCTTCTCCCGACCGCTGCCACCGCCTCCGGACTCCACACCTGCACATCACGAAGCCAAGGGACACCGTTTCAACACATAACCCTGTGCCAGGGGATCAGTAGAACCACCGAACCGACCACACACCAAAGTGTTGGCATGTTGACAATCGCTCATCACAACCACAAGGGTGCTCCACAATGGTTATGTAAAAACTATATGTTCGCAATCTCCCCCCTTGATGAGTGCATTGTCAACACCAACACAAAGCCAGAGAAAACCCACTCAAATGACCAAAAGCCAAAGAAAAGCTCAAAACGGGTCACTTGCAATGAGCAAAGCAAAACCAACAACTTGGTCCCCAAAGACATGTGCAACTTCTCGACACAACCAAGCAAAACAAGCTCAAAGCACCTGAAAGCAGCTAGACCCTCAAGACAGAGGCAAACAGCTCGACACGTCTAGCAAAACAAATGTGCAACTCCCCCTTAACAAGTGCATCAACCTCATAAATGCATATGAATGCACACTCTGGATTTTTACAACGGGAAATCAAACTAGTGCTAGAACATGTATAAAAAAGTGAACTACCCCATATAACGATCATACATCATGTCTCAAGGAAGCACTTAACACTTGTAGCTTCAACAATGATCAGAGTTTTATAGCGGATTACAAGGTTATTGTTAGACATGTGTATGTGAGAGGATCAAAACTATCCGCCGAAAATTATGTTATTTTTATCATGTTTTGCAACCACGCTGAGTTCATCCCTATGTGCAAGTGGGAAGCTGTCTTATCATGAATGGTTGAGGACTAGCACTACAATGCCTAAGTTCATCTCACTTGGAAGAATGAGAAGCAATCTCGTGACATTGACGTGGGACAGTAAAGATCCAACTCAAAAGCATATTCATCACTTAGCTTTAGACATCAAGTTTTAGCATAAAGATATCAAGAGTCCGAGCTAAGTGTATCATTCAAGAAACATGAGACATAGCAATTAGAGCATACAAATGAAAGCACATGGATCTCAACAAATCCTCCACATGCTAGTTGCTATTTCAAAGGTGAACAAGTTTTTCAGATTTCATCAAGTATTTAAGCATGTTCATATTTCAAAAACATGCTTAGCTCATAACATGTATCAAGTTGATCAAAGAGAGCCTAAGCTGCTATATAGCCATCATGTATCCATAGATCATATCAACAAGAGCATAACCTTAATCAACAAGCTATACAAGTGAAGCTAAGCACATGATATATGATACATGATGATATGCAATGTAATATGATACAAAAGCAAAAGAAGAAATAAAGAAGGACTACTATACAAGAACCAAAGCAACCCACAACTAAAATAGGTAGCAACCACCAAACTTCCCTTCGAAAGAGGCCAAACTCCCCCTAAAACAAAGACGCCTAGCAAAAGAAAGCTAGAAAACAAAAAACACAAAAACCACAAGAAAAGATCCAATTCTAAGAGAAGGAAAACTCAAAAGAGCCAAGAACAACCTAATGACACAGCAAACCCAAAAGCAACCAAAAGCTTAACTCATGCTACAATGCACAATGATATCAAATAAGAAGTAAAAGCATGTAACATGAAACTAATTAAAAAGCTAAAAGCTTGGGCTACCAAAACATGTCAAAAGGATACATGTAACTATGCAAAAGCTAACTAAAAAGATACCTAATGAACACAATATCAACTACACAATTTGAGCACAAGATAAAGTATGGCAAAGTGTTCATGAGGATCACACACTAACATGAAAAGTGGCTAATCCACCAAGATATGCACAAGGCTAGCATGGCATATGATACACAAGATAAAACATGCTAAACTAGATATAAAAGCATGATAAAGTAAGAACTATACAAGTGAGCACATGAACAACTACCTCATACTATTAGTATCGATGCATGAATGTACAAGGTATGAGTGTATATGATAGCTCACAAAGTGTGTGTAGGCACCACAACAAAACACATGCCTCTCGGAGTCCATCAACGTGGGTGTAGAGAACCATCAACTCTTGACCACACCAAAAGATCAAGTTCCATCAAATGCATGTTCTCCACCCACGTCCTCCGACCTGCTCAATAGAATAACATAGGATGGGCAAATGACTCAACACTGGGGTTAGTAAATTGTGAAGCATACCAGTGTTGGGCCATTTGTTTAGAAAAGGGGTTAGCTGAAAAACCACTCATCCTAGGCCAACAAACAAAGCGACCACCATGAAAGGGAAAACATGGTCCGCTAGAAGTGTAGGACTGATAGCCACTGCCACGAGACCTTGAGTCGTATTGAGGATGACTTGGACCTCGTTGGGCACGACCACCTTGTGGTCTCATAAACTGGGGCCTAGCACCTTGAGGTCTTCCACCTCTAGGCCTAGCATTGCTCCTGTGAGCAGGTGAAGCATGCATACCATGATATGGGCGATGCATGTTCTGGTGTGAAAGCTCAAACTGACGCCTCTCATCTCTCTTCCTCCTAAAGCAAAACTCAAATAAGTGACCACCTCTCTTGCAATACTCATAGTGGTACACCTCTCTCTTGGGTTATGGGTGACTCACTCTGTTATGGGCTTGGTTCACTCTTGGAGGTGGTTTGGCCTTAGGAAGGGGCTTATTAGAGATGTTTGGCAGAGTGTTAAGTGGGTTCCTAAGGTGGTTAGATTTTGGAATCCACACTTGTTTCTGAGATGGAGCTTTGGATTCTCATTAATCACTCCATCCTTCACAATGAGCTTGGTAGGCTCAGAGGGCTTAGGTGGGTTAATCTTGATGAGCTTGGGAGGATTGGTGGGTTTCTCACTCACACTTCACCAACCTTGCCAAAGACATTGTTATCCTTTCCACCTGAAGCAAAGCCTAAACCCGTTGTGTCAGTACCCCTCTTGTACTGACTCATCATCATGCCTAACTGCGGCTTACTGCAAGAAAGCCAACTCAACATGTGCCGAAGGAATGTGTTTTCTTCTTCGGTCTTTTTCTTGTCATGCCTACAGTTAGCAAGCTCTAGCTCCAAAGCCTCACATCAAGCACACTTAGCTCTAGCACCACCACTTGTACTAGACTGCTCAAGCAACGTGATAACAACAACCTTCTCAGAGAGCTCATTGCGCAACTCAACACAAGACTTGCACATTGCGCAACTCAACACAAGACTTGCAAGCCCACAAAATGACTAGCTTGGATCTAATCTCATCAAACTCATCGAGCAAAGCAGAGTACTTGGACTGCAAAGAAACAAGACTAGATATGTGAACAGCGCATTCATCGCATTCAGTCTCATCGGACACAACAACCCTATCCTTCTTAGCACGCTCAAGCTCATCTAACGCTGCAAGATACTTAGCCTTGAAACCATTGCGTTCTTGAGAAGCACGGATAAGCAAAGCATCTTGCTTGAGCATAGTGTCAGTCACAGAATCAAGCTCACTGAGAAGGGATTCGACTGTGTGTTCTACCTCAGGGTTGGTGTCGACCTCTTCTTTGTCGCTGGTGGTGGTGTTGTTGTCGTGCGCCATGGTGCAGTAACCTCCTCGGCGCTCGTTGGCGTAGAAACTCAAGCCGTTGACCTTGTTCTCCACCTTCTTCTTGGCCTCATCATCACTTGGTGGAGAATCACTGTCGGAGTCGACGTCGCTGAAGTTCACGACCAGAGCACGCTGCTTTACTTGCAAGGCCTCGAAGCACTTCTTGTTCATGCGCTTGGGGTCAAAATCCTTCTTGGACTTGTACTTGAGGGAGGACGACTCATGCTTGTCCTTGTGCTTGGTGTAGTCGTTCTTGCCAGAGTAGCTCTTGTTGGGGCAGCTGGCGACGTAGTGGTTGAACTTTTCACACTCAAAGCAACCTTGCTTGTTGCCACCACGTCTACAGTTCAAGCGGTTGTTGTGAAACCACGAAAATCGGCTGATGACCAGCGCCAACTCATCATCTTCAAGAGCCTCCATCTACTCCTCTATTGCAGACACAAGAGAAGACAAGGGAAGCGACAAAGTTAATGGGTTAGTCAAAGCTGAACTTGAACTTGTGTTACCTGACACCAAAGCCATGGTTGGGGCGGACGGGTTCTTGATCCTCGCCTGCGTCTGGAGTCGATCTCGGTGGACTTGAGCTTGCTGAACAGCTCATCCACGGTGAGAGTCTCATAGTTGGTCGATTCAATGATCGCCAGCACCTTGACCTCCCAAACCCTCCAATCTAGAGAATATAGAAGCTTGAGTTCTCTCTGATGATCGTCATAGGGCATAGCTGCATTGTTAGCCCGCATGTTGTTCACAATGGTGGTAAAGCGAGAAAACATCGAATCAATGGACTCCCTATCAACTTGGGTGAAGTTCTCGTACTCCCACTTGTACGTCTCATAGAGTCTAGTTTTGACATGGGTTGTACCCTCATGGAAGCTTTGAAGCCTCCTCCAGATCTCTCGAGTGGTACAACAATCGGAAACACGATCAAACTCAGAAATTGACAAAGCAGCATAAAGCTCAGCACGGGCAATGTTGTTAGTATGTGTTGGTCGATCTGCTCTTGATTGACACGTGCATCAAGCATCTGGTAGTCAGTATTCTCAATGATCTCCCAAACACGCCAATCGATCCCTTATAAATGCACTTGCATTCGGATCCTCCAGTACGAGTAGTTCTTCCCATTGAATTAGGGTGGCTTACCCTACCGGTGTTGCAAAGCCATGTCGTCTTCTATGGATCACGGACCGATTAAGGTGAAAGTGATCCTTAACCGGCTCTGATACCAATTGAAGGACCGGATAGGCGACCAGAGGGGGGGTAAATGGGAGCCTCAAAATTTCTTTTAAAACTTTTGGGTCCTCGACTCAACAAATACCCCAAGAAGCAAACACATAAACTGGTAGTGACCATGACCCTATTAAGAGGGTGGAGGTCCACTAGGAACACAGCGGGTCACCACTAGAGCAGCGGAACAAGCGGTGAAGCAATCAGAGTTCAAACGCGCAAACTACGAGAAAAACACCTTGCTACACAGAGTAATACCGGACAAGTCTGAGTTCATACCGGACATGTCCGATATGGGTTTAGCTCACAAATTTCCGACATGTCCGGCCTGATCTCGGACAAGGTCCGGTATTCCAGACAACACAACATGCTATGGGAGAAAATTCGAAAACCGCATCAAACGGTGTCCAAAAATTGTGAAATTTTACTCTAAGCTTCTAGACATCAAAGGAAAGTTCTCCACTTAATCTCAACCCAGAACTCCAACAAGATCAAAAGAGGAAAATACCGGACTTGTCCGGGTCTGGGTCGGACTTGTCCGGTATCTGCGGACAAAATTCTGGAGCAAACGAATTCAAGACCAAAACCGAATGAAAACTACTCCGATTGACTTGAAACTTGGCAAGAAAGTTCTTGGGGATGTTGAGAAGATTTCTTCAAGACATCAAAACTCAATTTCAAGGGAATCAAAAGAAATGACAAAGGGGATGAAAATCGACCAAGAATTTGTCATGAACACAAAATTACCCCGATCTACTTGCTCGTGAGGAATTAGCTCAAACCCTTCGGTAGGATTGATCCTCTCACATCATAGCATGAATTAACGCAAGAAAAATAGAGTCAAATGGTTCAAAATTGAAGAAATTTGACCACAAAATTAGAGGAGAGAAAGGAGCTCGGGATGAACAAGTCAAGAACAACAAGAACACGAATTCATCACGAGAATCACTTGAAGATAAAAGCCCAGAGGGCACGAGCACACTAGGAGGTGCTCTTCCTATGAACAAATCACTACAAAGTTTGCAGTGGACCTCACACACTCATAAAAACTAGAGACAGGGAAACCCTAGGATGAACAACTGGAATGGAAGAGGTGAGACTAAGTGGAGGCAGTCCCTCTTATTTATAGTCTTATTACACAATTCCACTTCTACCCCTAGACATTCTAAGAGAGAACCACCTAGCCAGGGGCATTATGGTCCAACTCAAGTTTTCCTGATCCGACAACCACCGCGCCTCCTCACCAGTAGCCTCGCTCCGAAGCGATCCCCCCGATGCCGCCACGTGCCGTCCGTCCGCATTGGGACCTCCGCCCGAGTTTTGAGGCTCAAACCCGGAAAACCCGATGGTTTTGAGGACAAACCACCAAACCTTCCACGAGTATCGTACCGCGTACGCATCCCCTGTCGATGGTTTTGATGCCAAACCACCAAACCATCGCCGATGGTTTTGAGGGTAAACCACCAAACCATCCGCGAGTAGCATAGCCCGTACGCGTCCCTTGTCGTGTACACTTGCGCTCATCAATGTCCCAAATATCAGCCACCGCGGCTGGCCACCCGACCATCTGGTCCCTCGGTCCAAGCCTCGCGTCCGCCCTTCACCGCAACCGGTCCGTCAGCACGGCACGCCCTACTTGACCTTCTCCCGACCGCTGCCACCGCCTCCGGACTCCACACCTGCATATCACGAAGCCAAGAGACACCATTTTGACACATAACCCTGTGCCAGAGGATCAGTAGAACCACCGAACCGACCACACACCAAAGTGTTGGCATGTTGACAATCGCTCATCACAACCACAAGGGTGCTCCATGATGGTTACGTAAAAACCATGTGTTCACAGCCTCCAGGAGAACCAGGTTCTCCTTCGCCTCCTTTGCGAAGGCCTTCTTGACCGCCTCATCGTCCTTCCAGAAGGACATCCAGAACGGCCGCGCGAACTGCGTGATCGAGCAGATGTTCAAACGTTATCAGCGACTCAAGATCATAGATTTTCTGAATTTTTCCCCAAAAAAAAGAGATCGATCCTAGTACCTTTTGATCGATGAATTGGGCCCAGAACTACGCGTCCGCCCTCGCATGGGGGTCGGTGGGGAGGAGGGACGGCCCGTCGAAGGCCTCGTCGATGATGAGGGACTCGGTGATGGCGCGGTCGCCATGGAGGAGCACGGGCACGAGCTTGTGCACGGGGTTGTGCTGGAGGAGGAGGTCACTCTTGTTGCTCAGGTCCTCCAGGATGAGCTCGTAGGGCACCCCTTTGAGGCGCAGGGCCACCTCGGCACAGTGCATGAACGGGCTGGCGAAAGAGCCGATCAGCCTCACCGCCGCCGGCTCGGTGGCCGCCATCTCCTCTGATCTTCTACCTCCGATCCGGTCTGTTCTTCCGGTGAAGGAAGCTTTACTTGTCTGGAGCACTGGTGATGTTGCACTACGAGCTTTGCCACTCCTGCTCTGCACTTGTAGTGTGGTGGTCAATGGCGTGTACACTGCACACACAAGCAAGTTGTATCAGAATATTGAGCTGGTGCGGCAGATGAACGTGCTTTGGTCATAGAGTATCGCCAAACGAGTCGGCGATGTAACATTTGGATGAAAGGCGCCATGACACCATTTTTAATGATGTGTTATTGCCTTTATTTTTAATTAAATGATGATGCTCCACTGCCGCTGCAGCCTACAGTCTTGTTTAGGACTTGAAGAAGATGCTGTCCCTCGGTCCTAAGCTGTTGCGTGCCACGTCGCCTAGAGGCCGACATTGGCTGGGCCTAAACTGTGCTAAAGAGAGCCAATTGTTACATATAGCTCAACTCATCTCTGCATCATATATATTATTATCATCATCTTATTGCAAATAGTGTTAAGCAAAGCATGTGCAGTTGCTTCTAATGATCGTCTAATGGTCTAGACACTCGAGTTGTGTGCGCGCACAACTCTACAAGAGATGCTTACTAAAACACTAATTTATTTCACATCAGATGACAAACAACACAGCGCGGTCAACAAATACGGCATACAATAAGATGTATAGTCACTAACTCACTTGACTAGCTAACTCGATCAATTCGACAGCATGGACTTTGCTACCGAGATGCACTTGTCCCTGATGGCGGAAGTGGGCCAGGAGCTGGTCCCTGTCCGGCAGGCACGCCCTGACGGCTTCGTCGTCGAGGTACTTCCTCCCCCAGCGGCGGAGAGCAGGGTACTCCTCATCCCCGCCAAGGACGCTCACTCCGGCGACCTCCTCCAGCACGCCGAGCCAGTGCGCCAGCACGCCGGCGCCGGCTATATCCGCGAGACCGATGGAATCGCCTCCTAAGAACCTGTTGTTCTGCAGCTGCTCCTCCAGGAGCGCCAGGTTCTCCCTTGCCACCTTCATCGACGCCTCCTGCGCCTCCCCCTCCGTCCACAGCGCCGGCCACAGCGACTTGAGGCACTGCATGGTCACCGATCATATGCATAAAACTGAAAACTGAAGCCGTGCGCATGAACGAGATTGCTAGCTGCTATATACCTTGTCGTCAAGGAAGTGCGCCCAGAAGCGGGCGGCGGCGCGGCCGGCGGGGTCGGCGGGGAGGAGGGGCGGGCCCTGGAACGCCTCGTCGACGTACTCGACGATGACGAGGGACTCGCAGACGGCGCGGTGGTCACCGTGGAGGAGCACGGGCACCTTCTTGTGGACGGGGTTGTGCCGGAGCAGGAGATCGCTCTTGTTGCCCATATCCTCGCGGATGAACTCGTAGGGCACGCCCTTGAGGCGCAGGGCCAACACGGCGCGGTGTACGAACGGGCTATTGCCCGACCCGATGAGCTTCACCGGTTCCGTCGTCGCCGTCGTCTTCTGTTCTCCGATCGGCCGGTTCCGTTGCAAGACGGCAGAGAGAAGCAGTATATATGTTGTCTTCTCCGCTGGACCTTTGTGGCCTAATAGTTGCTTGTTGCCAATTGCCATGGCAAAACGTGTTAGACTAATGTAATTAGGTCTATAATTGTGGAATATAGTCACGCCAATTATGGTAGGCTTGCATGCCACCCAAGCGCGTATATATGTACTCCTGTACTCACACTTGAAATACAGTCAATTATTCCATACTCCCATGGCATCCTCCGCCTTAGACTTCCTCGTTGATGAACATGATCTCACCACTCCAGTCCCTGGAGTTCGGTCTGTGCTTGCAGGTACACCCGCCACGGCGCCGCACGACGCCTTGTCGCCTGGAGCAGGGACGCCTGGCCACCACGGCCCAGGCACGGCCGGCCTCCCCTACCGGCACGGCCGGCCACTCCCCTGCCCCAACCAGCGCTGCTGCCCCCGTAGCTCACGCACGGGCTGCTGCCAGCAACGCTCCGTCGGCGCCGCGCGACGCGTCAACCCAGCCAGCCGGTGCTGCTGCCCCTGCACCTCCCGTGCAGGCTGCTGCCAGTAGCACCGAGGCCACAACCAGCAGGGCGACCAACAGCACGGCCATTGGCCGTACGGTGGCCATGCGGCCAGTCTCCATCGCCCCCGTCGACAACACGCATCCCATGCACACGCGCGGCAAGACCGGCACCGCACAGCCTGTGGATCGCCTCAACCTCCACGCTGTGCCCATGTCTCCATTGTCGTCCTCTGTCCGTGGGGCTCTGTCCGATCCCAATTGACGCTCTGCTATGCAGGCTGAGTTATGACGCCTTGATCGCCAATGACACCTAGAGTCTTGTGCCACGGACTCCTGGTGTTAATCTAGTCACTGGCAAGTGGATTTTTCATCACAAGCTACTTGCAGATGGTTCTTTGGATCGCTACAAGGCTTGCTGGGTTCTCCGGGGTTTCACACAATGGCCTGGTATTGATTATGATGAGACGTTCAGCCCAGTG
Source organism: Bothriochloa decipiens (assembly GCA_023333625.1). NCBI lineage: Eukaryota > Viridiplantae > Streptophyta > Magnoliopsida > Poales > Poaceae > Bothriochloa > Bothriochloa decipiens. The sequence goes on from CM041634.1 coordinate 60,412,374, forward strand.
GTCAAGCTCACGGCAATCCGAGTGGTTCTCTCTCTAGCTCTCTCTCAGGACTGGCCCATTCACCAGCTGGATGTAAAAAATGCGTTCTTGCATGGCACCCTCACTGAGACAGGTGTACTGTATTCAGCCCGTAGGTTTTGTGGATTCCTCTCGTCCTAATTTCATCTGTCGGCTCAACAGGTCTTTATATGGCCTGAAGCAGGCTCCACGTGCTTGGCATCATCAGTTTGTCTCTCACCTTACTTCACTTGGGTTTGTTGAAGCAAAGTCAGACACCTCATTATTTATATATCGACGGGGGCCAGACACAGCTTTGTTGTTGCTCTGTGTGGATGACATTGTCCTCACTGCTTCCTCTGACAGCCTTCTGAAGTAGATTATTGGGGCTCTCCAGCATGAGTTTGCTATGACCGATATGGGTCCACTTCACCACTTTTTGGGTATTTCAGTGACACGCTCTACTAGTGGTTTATTTCTTTCTCAGCGACAGTACTCTCAGGAATTTTGGAGCGAGCCGGGATAAGTGAGTGCAAGCCTTGTAGCACCCCTGTTGATGTACACTCCAAATTATCCGCAGATGGATCTCTTGTCGCTGACTCCACGCAGTACCGATGTCTCGCTAGCGCCTTGCAGTATCTGACCTTCACCCGTCTGGATATTGCTTTTGCCATTCAGCAAGTGTGCCTCTACATGCATGACCCTATGGAGCCTCATCTTGCAGCTCTCAAGCGGATTATACGTTACTTACGAGGCACTCTCTCCCTTGGTCTGACCATGCGCCGCTCGTCACCTATAGAGCTTGTTGTCTACACGGATGCAGACTGGGCTGGATGCCCAGATACTCGTCGCTCCACTTCTGGCTACGCAGTGTTCCTAGGTGATAATTTGGTGTCCTAGTCCTCCAAGCGTCAGCACACGGTCTCGAGATCCAGCGCTGAGGCTGAGTATCGTGCTGTGGCGAATGGTGTAGCTAAAGCCACCTGGCTACAACAGCTACTGTTTGAGCTTCACCGCCCTCTTCGCCGAGCCACTTTGATCTATTGTGATAACGTCAGTGTAGTGTATTTCTCCAGCAATCTAGTGCAGCATCAGCAGATGAAACATGTGAAGATCGACCTTCACTTTGTTTGAGAGAAGGTTGCACTTGGTCATGCACGGGCCCTTCATGTTCCCACGACATCACAGTACGCTGACATCATCACCAAGGGTCTTCCTAACTTGTTGTTCCAGGAGTTCCGGTCCAGTCTGACCATTAGCGATGCCCCTAATTAGACTGCGGGGGAGTGTTAGACTAATGTAATTAGGCCTATAATTGTGGAATGTAATCACGCCAATTGTGGTAGGCTTGCATGCCACCCAAGCGCGTATATATGTACTCCTGTATTCACACTTGGAATACAATCAATTATTCCCACGCTCCCGTGGCATCCTCCGTCTTGGACTTCCTTGTTGGAGGTTTATGCTTCGATATCTCAGAGCTTAGTGGGAGTTTTCTAGATTTTAGGTTAGATGGGTGAGTATAGAAGCCAATTCGGTCTCACATGTCTGTGCTACGATGGTTCTTCTTTTGATCGTTGTTCCTTTTGGATTGATTATGTACCGGTCTGGCTAGTTTCTCTAGCAGCCGTTGATTATACTTCTGCTATGATTTAATACGAGCTCTGGGATTGCTCAACAAAAATCAATTATTCCCACACTTTCAAAACGAAACGTGTAGGGCTATGATCGGACCTTGTGTTCATATTTCCATTTCCATGATGTGGTCACTGCTTATGCCAGCATATGGTTCGTTCTCTACCTCCCCACCAGCTTGCGCTGTGACTATATATTACATTATCTGCCTGATCCGCTCGTGTGTTGGTGAACCAAATCTCTCTGACTTCAGCTGCATCCATCCAAGTGACCATGAGATCTGTACAGATGGTTCTCGAAAGGAAAGAAAGAAACGACAAGACGTTGACCTCGGCTTCTTGGAGAAGAAGCACTTCACCTGCCTTTAATTTGACTATATAATACATATATCGATGTGAGCCTAACATTTCTCCTATTAAAATAGGAATGGTCTAGTAAGTTTCTCCAATCAGACAACAGCGAACAGGAACCACCTAGCAGAAAGAAACATGTCTTCACCCGTTAAGATCATCGGCCATTCGGCAAGCCCATTCTCGCACCGCGTCGAGGCCGCTCTGCGGCTCAAGGGCGTGCCTTACGAGCTGATCCAGGAAGACCTGAGCAACAAGAGCGAGCTGCTGCTCGCCAAAAACCCTGTGCACAAGAAGGTGCCCGTGCTCCTCCATGGCGATCTGGCCATCTGTGAGTCCCTCGTCATCGTCGAGTACATCGACGAGGCCTTCGACGGGTCACCTCTCCTGCCAGCCGACCCCTACGACCGTGCCATGGCCCGTTTCTGGGCAGATTTCATAGACAACAAGGTACTCTCATATTTGTTTAGAAACAAGAAACCAGTTCGATCTTTACTGAAATCTGAAAATAAATCTGCTGGTTTTACTGAACTCTGCTGATGAACCTCATCAACAGCTCTTCAAGCCGTTCTGGCTGGCACACTAGACAGAGGGCGAGGCGCAGAAGGCTCAGGTGGAAGAGGCCAAGCAGAACCTGACGCTGCTGGAGGCGCAGCTCAAGGGGAGGAGGTTCTTTGGGGCGACACCATCGGCTACGTCGACATAGCCGCCTGTTTGTTAGCTCATTGGCTCAGCGTGATAGAGGAGGTGACTGGAGTGGCTGTGGTTGACGAAGACGATTACCCTGCTTTACGCCGGTGGTCCAGGAGTACAGTGCCTACGAAGCTCTGAAGCAGTGTGTCCCGGACAGAGACCAGCTCGTCGCCTTCTATACTGAAAGGAAGGAGATGTACAAAATGTACGCTGATGCATGGCTGAAGCAGTAGCTGGGTTCTACAAGTAGAATTTAGATCTTTGTGTGTGGAATAATAATGTATGGATCACAAAGGCGATGTGCCCGAATAAGAATAAGAATAACATTAATGAGCCTAGATAACCATGTGTGTGTCTCGGGCAGACGGATTTTCTGGGAGTTTAGATGAGCTGTCCCTTGAAAACACAATTAAAAACATCCACACAAGTTTTCCACCTCGATTTTGAAAAGCATCAACGCTCGAGCATGGCCTAAATTTGTCTCTTACATCTAATCAAAATTGGTTATTATTGGCAAGCTAAGTGTATCTAAGTTGATTAGGCGGAACCCAGTGGCGTGCTTAGGATTTTAAGCTTGGGTACACAAAATTATGAAGGGGCATCAAAAAATTCTTTCTCCGTTCCAAATTATAATTCTTTTGGTTCGTGTCGTCAACCGGCAGTGATAAGCTATTCACTATCACTACCGGGTCGTGGCGTGAACCATCCGTGGTAGATAAGTCATGGCAGAAATCCTTACCCCTGAGTTAAAAGCTTAACCTTCAAAGTTGAAACGAATTCTCTATATTCCCTGTTCTCAGATATCAGATATATTTATATTTTGGACCAAACGTTCATAAGGCCAAACGAGTAAAGTCTCAAAATCTGAACTGAACTTTTCCCTAACCCAAATTGAAAGTTCAGAACCTGAAATTTTTTACTGGAATGATGTTCGCCGTTACGATGCTACAAACTAAAACTGAAAGAAGTTTCCATGCCCAAACAGAAACTTGTTCAGCTATGATCTGAAGAAAAATGCCCGCACTTGAATCTGCTGAGGTCACTGCTTATACGAGGCCTATGGTTCAGTATAGCTTCAGAACTTTTTGGTAAATAAAACCTCTGTGGCCTAAGCTGCATTAATCCTAGTGATCATGGACTAACGGGTCCACTTCCACCTGATGGCTCGATGTTTATTGAGCCAAGGGACAGTTTTTTTAAGTTTCTGTGGACTGAAGCAACCAAGCAACTCCTTGTGGGATTTTTAAGTATCAGATGGTTGTGTCAAAGTGCTCTTTATTCTTGCAGAAGCAGCAGCCCACCTGCCTTTGACCATACTGATATCAGCCAAGAAATCTTGATTTTCTCGAGGGGTCAGGGGAGACCTGGGCGGGTCCCCAACCCTAGCGCCGCCACCCCCTTCCCACCTCCCTTCTAGCTTCGCCGCCGCCTGAGCGGGACGCGGGAATCCGGCCGAACGCCAGGAAGGTGGCGGCGGGGCTCTCCCTTGCGCTCGCGCGAGGAGGCGTCGATGGTGGCGGCTTCTTCTCTCAGCGAGCGGACCTGCGGCGGTGGGGCGTGGTTCCGACGACGGCGAGCCCTCGGGGGCCAGATCCGGTGCCTCTCTGTGTGGATCCGGCGGCTATTGTCTGGACCTGTGCGGGTAAGGGCCGGGCGGTGGAAGGTGGAGGCGGAGCGGTGCAGCAAGCAGATCTGCGTGGCGCGGCGTGTCAGTGGAGGCAGGCCGCGTGGTGGCTGCCGGTGGGGTTTGCTGGTCGGCCGTCAGGACGGCTCGACCTCGCCTGCCCCCACCTCTCTCGGCTCAGGTTTGGGGGTGTCGAGACTGGCCGTCGGGCTGTCATCTTGGCGGTCTCGGCACCGGCTCCGGGCCCCCTCCTTCCTCGGTCTGCCTGTGCTGCTGCGGCGGCTATGGTGGACTGGGAAGGCTCTCCTCCAGGCCCCTCTGCATCTCTGCTGGAGGGGGAGCATACCGGCGTAAGCCATGCCGGACGCCGGCAAGACGACGGCGGCGCCCTTGGGTGTCGCTCACCTTCTGGGAGGCGTTGTCGGCGTATGTTCCCCCTCTTCGGTCAATGACAGTGGGGCGCCGGCGGCACCGTGGTGGTGTGGCCGGTAGCGGCTAGCTTGGATGTGGCAGAGACGCCATGGTGGCGTGGCTGTCAGCGGCCAAGCAGGAACGGCAGCGGCGCCATGGTGATGTGGTTGGGATTCCGGTCCGCTGGGGCAGGAGGGCTTGGCTCGGCGCGGAGAGAGGAAGCCGGCAAGGGGCAGTGGCAGTGGTGGGAGATCCAAGGAGTAGTTTCAGAGTGGTTCTGCGGTCGATGTCCCAATCCGACGCGCTTGAGTGGCAGTAGTCAGTTGTCTTGGAGATCCGAGATCCGGGGTGGAGTTTTGTTTGTTGGGTGTGTTTGGTGCGGCTTGGGACGCTCCTCTGTTTCTGTCTTAGTTTGGTCGTAGCTGGGAGATCGGTGACCAAGTGTGCGTCGCTTGGAGTTGACGGGACTCTTTGGCCTTGTTGTCATAGTTGAGTAGTTTGATAGTTTAGTTGGGTCAGTTGGCCAGGTCGAGTTGTAACTTGGTACCTATGTATACATTGGAGTAGGGTACCCTTCAAATTGTATGGTTTTTCTGGTCCGGTTTTCAGTCAAAAAACTGGGCTGGCACTTGCCTTTTCTTTTTATTCGTCTATAATAGAAATCCTGACAAAGCTTTTGTCGGCCTTTCGAAAAAAATCTTGATTTTCTCCTATAAATAGGAATGGTTCAGTAAGTTTCTCCAAGAAAACAGCAAGCCACCTGCAGAAGCAGAACCAGCTAGCTAGCAGAAACATGTCTCCTGTTAAGGTCCTCGGCCATTTCACCAGCCCATTCGCGCACCGCGTCGAGGCCGCTCTGCAGCTCAAAGGCACGCCATACGAGCTGATCGTAGAAAACGTCCTGACCAACAAGAGTGAGCTGCTGCTCTCCAAAAACCCTATCCACAAGGAGGTGCCCGTGCTTCTCCATGGCGACCGGGCCATCTGCGAGTCCCTTGTCATCGTCGAGTACATCGACGAGGTCTTCGATGGGCCGTCTCTTCTCCCGGCCGACCCCTACGACCGTGCCATGGCCCGCTTCTGGGCGGACTTCATGGACAAGGTATTTTTCACATTTCAGAATCTAGACTAGAAGTGGTTCCTCTGAGATCTTGAACGTCCCTTGGCTTGTTTTACTGAACTCTGGTGTGATGAAACAGCTCGTCGTGCCATTCTGGTTCGCACACTGGTCAGAGGGCGAGGCGCAGAAGACTCTGGTGGAGGAGGTCAAGCAGAAGCTGGCGCTTCTAGAGGCGCAGCTCAATGGGAAGAGGTTCTTCGGGGGCGACAGCATCGGCTACGTCGATATAGCCGCCTCTGTATTGGGTCCATGGCTCAGCATGGTAGAGGAGGTGACTGGAGTGGTCGTGCTTGACGAAGACGAGTACCCTGCTCTACGCCAGTGGTCCAAGGAGTACAGTTCCTATGAAGCTCTCAAGCAGTGCGTCCCGGACAGAGAGCAACTCGTCGCCTTCTATACTGAACGGAAGGAGACGTACAAAATGTTTGCTAAAGCATGGTTGAAGAAGCAGTAATTGGGTGCTACAAGTAGCTACAACGACATGTCTGTGTGTTTGTGTGTGGAATAATGTATGGGTGGCAAGTGGTTTGTGTTTCTGAGCATGCATGGGCTAAATTTGTGGCTTACATCTAATCAAATTTGTTTTTATTAGCAAACTAGTAGCGTGGTTTGCCGGTTGAGCTCTCAGCCGGTGTGGCTCAATCGGGAATGAGGTGGTCTGATGCTTTGACTGGATTTACTCGTTCCTCACATTGACGGACGATGTGAACCAATGCAGCGGATAGCCGGGAGATTTGGACGGTCCACCCGTCCATGTCAGAGGAACGAACGTGGCTGCCAAGAAACGTCCGAAGCTGCCACCAGAGTCCACCAAAAACGACCCAGTGGGTCCGAACTGAAACTTTTTTCCTTTCAACTATGAAAACTGAAGCTTGCTTAACAAAATGGAAAGGAATTAAAAAAACACTCAGATCTATATGCTGATGTCATTGCTTATGCCAGACAGGTTGCTGATGACTGTACTTCCTATATTATAGTATTATCTTCTTGATCTGCTCATGTGATGTGGCCATAAATAGCTAGCAACGGTCTAAGATTGAGATAGGAGCAGCTAGCTAGCTAGCAAAGGCCGATCGACACATGTCGTCTCCACCGCCGGCGGTGAAGCTGATCGGCTTCTTCGGCAGCCCGTACGCGTTCCGCGCGGAGGCGGCCCTGTGCCTCAAGGGCGTGGCCTACGAGCTCATCCTGGAGGACCTCTTCGGCACCAAGAGCGACCTCCTGCTCCACCACAACCCGGTCCACAAGAAGGTCCCCGTGCTCCTCCACGACGACCGCGCCATCTCCGAATCCCTCGTCATCGCCGAGTACGTCGACGAGGCCTTCGACGGTGCACCCCTGCTCCCCGCGGACGACCCCTACGCCCGCGCCACCGCCCGCTTCTGGGCCGACTTCATCGAGAACAAGCTCACCAAGCCCCTGTTCATGGCGATCTGGGTGGAGGACGGCGACGCGCGGCTGCGGTTCGAGAAGGAGGCCAAGGAGCTCGTCGCGCTCCTGGAGGCGCAGCTGGAGGGGAAGAGGTTCTTCGCCGGTGACGACAGGCCGGGGTACCTCGACGTCGCCGCGTCCGCGCTCGCGCTCTGGCGCAGCGTCATCGAGGAGCTGAACGGAGTGACGGTGCTGCGCGAGGAGGAGTTCCCCAACCTGTGCCGGTGGAGCAGGGACTACTGCGCGTTCGAGGATCTCAAGCCGTGCATGCCGGATCGGGAGAAGCTCCTCGCCTACTTCACCAAGAACTTCGACAGGTACAAGGCCGCCGTCAATGCCACGCTATCGCAGTCGCAGCAGTGAAAAGTCCAGTAACTGGGTACAGTTCTACACGTCGTCTCTGCGCGTGTGCGTGGGACACGTAGCCTTTTTTTTCAGAATAACTTAGATGTGCCCAGTGCAATACAGTACGGAGTACTGGTACTGATGTCCTGTGGTTCTCGAGTTTACAATTCTGCAAAAAAAAAAAAAGACAGTCTTGATTTACTGATGTACCGGAGTGCTAGTGAAATTGTATGCAGATTTCTTGTTATCGCCGATAAAGAGAAATCTATGTACTACTCCGTAGAACACATATAAGATTTAGCGAAGGAACACAACCAGGTACGGAGGTACCCTTTTTTATTCATGCAGTCAAACAAAGTTGGAACCAACACATGCATATCCCCGGGCTTGACAAAGCCATCATACGTAGCAGTCCTGACCACTTGTTACAATACTTTATGCTATCCATGCACCGGCCGAATTCAACTCCCCTCGGTCGTCACAAAACAATTCCTACTGTGTGACATGCACGCAGGATCACTTCTCCGTCTTCGGCGCCGACGCCGGCACCATTGACCTCACCGTGGCCATAAACGAGTCTTTCCTGGAGCTGAAACGGGCGAGCAGCTCCTCCCTGTCGGGCAGGCACCGCTTCACGGCCTCGTGGGAGGTGTACTCCTTCGCCCACCGGCACAGGTCCGGGTACTCCTCGACGGTGACCAGGCTGACGCCGGCGACCTCCTCGCAGACCGGAAGCCAGTGCGCGAACCCGCTGGCAGCGATATCGAGGTAGCCCACGTCGTCGCCGCCGAAGAACCGCTTCCCCTTCACCTGCCCCTCTAGCAGCTTCAGGTTCTCCTTGATCTCCTTCATGAACCCCTTCTGCACCTCGCCATCCGTCCACATCGCCAGCCAGAACGCCGTCGAGCACTGCCGGCATCCAAGAGCATACATACCATTGGATGATTCGATCACGACCTCGAACGAACCTGAAGAAACTTGAGATGTCAACCAGGCCTAGTTATTACCTTGTCTTCGATGAAGCGGGCCCAGAAGCGGGCGGCGGCGCGGTCTGCAGGATCGGCTGGGAGGAGCGGCGGGCCGTCGAAAGCCTCGTCGACGTACTCGACGATGACGAGCGACTCGCAGACGCCGCGGCGGTCGCCGTGGAGGAGCACGGGCACCTTCTTTTGCACGGGGTTGTGCTGCAGCAGCAGCTCGCTCTTGTTGTTGTGCAGGTCCTTCTCCTGGATGAGCTCGTAGGGGACGCCCTTGAGGCACAGCGCCGCCTCCGCGCGGTGGCTGAACGGGCTGTCGAAGAAGCCGATCACCTTCACCGCGTCGCCGCTCATTTTTCCTTGCTTGCTCTGGCCGGCCGTTGTCGCCGTCGTCGATCCTTATCAGGCCACTGGGTGGGCAGTGGGTTTGCTGATATTTGTAGCTCCTGATGCTGATGGCCCTGATTACTGAATTGACTTATTTGATTTTTTTTTTTTAGCTGAATCTTGTCCAGGAAGAATTAAAGCGTTTGTCAAACGAGGCATATGTTTATGTGCACGAAGCTTCTCGGTTGCTTGGTTCGTCAGTTTGACTGATTCGTTTAGCGCGCTCACCTTTTTTTTTTTTTTTTTTTTTTTGCACACCTCGTTCGCCTCATCTTTGTTTTTGTAGTTTTGTTGTGAAGCAGAGTGAGTAGTTTGGTACAGCAGAAGACTAGCTTGGAAATGGGTTAACAGTAGGATCTACTTGGTTACAGTTTTGTCTTTTGTGTGCTTCAATCAGCAAAGGACGTGGTTCGGTTCTGATTTCTGAGTTGTTGTTCATGGATTCAAGGACTGAATTGGAACCAGAGTATATGCAAACGAAACATGTAAGTCATAACTTGGTGGATTATGATAAATAAGAACCACACAGCATACCATTTTACATGACCCTACTAACATACTACATAGGAGTCTGCATGTTCTCACGTACACAATAATGACGATACAACAAAAATCCCACCCAACACATCACCGGATTACTGCCGCTGCTGAAGCATCAGAGTGGCCACTGCTCTGACCTTATCTTTCTTTGCAGTTGCAGAGAAGTGAACTTTCAGAAGCTCTACGCTCGGCAGGCACTGCTTCACAGCTTCGTTGGAAGTGTACTCCTCCACCCAGCGACGTAGAGCAGGGAAGTCGTCATCTCCGCCCAGCAAGCTCACGCCGGTCGTCTCCTCAAACGCGGCCATCCAATGAGACATTCCACTGAGCGCTATGTCCAGGTAGCCGGCCGAGTCGCCTCCAAAGAACCTCTTGCCGTCAAGCTGCGCCTCCAGGAGGGCCAGGTTCTCCTCCGTCTCCTTCAGGAACCCCTCCTGCTGCTCGCCCTCCGTCAAGAACGACAGAAGTAGTGGCGTCCGGCACTGCTCAAGTCAGGGGAAGAAGAATACTCTTTTGTCAGATCAGAAAATGCACGCATATGTTTCAGGACGACGATGAAGCAACAAGTACCTTTGTATCCATGAAATGTGCCCAGAAGCGTGCCATGGCGCGGTCGTGGGGGTCGGCCGGCAGCAGGGGCGGCCCGTCGAAGGCCTCGTCGACGTACTCGACGATGACGAGGGACTCGCAGACGGCGCGGTCGCCGTGCCAGCAGCAGCTCGCTCTTGTTCTCCATATCTTCTTGGATGAACTCGTAGGGCACGCCCTTGATGCGCAGGGCGGCCGCAGCGCGGTGCACGAACGGGCTGGCGAAATGGCCGATGAGCTTAACAGGTGGAGATGACGACATCTTTGCTTTGCTTTAGTTATGTTTCAGCTTGGCAATACGAAGTGCTGTCAGCATTTGTATTGTCGAATATTTTGCTTCTTCTTCTCCTCCAAGAACGACTTGTGTTATCAGTGATTATATATGATATATATGCCTTTCTTCAGTAATCAGTTGTGTTATCTCTGTCTGAGAATCTGAGATCAGCAGCTAGCTTAGGATGCTTCGGGCCGAAGATCAGAACTTTTCTATACAAATAGAGGATTATATACTACGGAGTATGTCTCAAGGTAGTATCATCATAAGCTTTAGGTTGATTCAGTCAAACATTTGGTTTTGACCAACTGGCACATATAGTATTGATACGTTTGGTAGTGCGCCGTAATTCTAATGAAAATTATATAATTGCCTAAAATTAACCGAAGAGTCCATGCCACGATTATCATATAAAAATTTTGAAAAAAAAATATGATAAAATAGTAATTTGATTTACATTCTAATTCAAAAGCAAAAGAGAGAGAGAGAGAGAGAGAGAGATTCATATCAAGTGCAAAACATAAATAGCTGACTTTCTATCAATAATGACAACAATAATAATGAAAATAGTATTCGAAATTAATCAAGAATCCATGTAACTAGTTTAATTGATAATAGCCAGCGTTGGGATATACTATATTACTCAACAAAAAGTATTTTCCATGAGAAGGTAAGAAAATGGCTTCTAATGGAAAACTTATCTTCACTAGCTCTCCTGCCTATCCAGTCTGCCTGCCTACAAAATGGGGCTGTACCTACTCCCTGCTGGGGTGTAAGCTGAAATGGACTTCATAAGATCGATCCACATGCAATAATTTAATTTGAGCAAGCATTTGAGAACCATCCGGGCAATAGGTCCACAAGTGGAGCTTGATTCTTCACAAACTCAAGGTCATTTTTTGATGTAAAGAAGAAAATACAGAGGACATGAGTTGTGCAATTTAGGCTGAGCCTGCCTATTGGGATGGCCCAGAACATGTTGAGCCTTGCTGGTGGTGTCTGTTTGCTTATGGTTGGGCTATGTAATTTTTATTGACCGGACCTCTTTCATCACAACCTCTTTCATAACGTAGAAGGTACAAAGTTACAAACTCACTTGCTTTTGGTTTCTCAAAAAGAAAATTACTTTTGGTTTGTAACTTTATACCTTCTACGTTACGTACGTACAGTACGTTCCACCGACTCGGTGACGAATCAGCTACAGATTTTGCAAGCGTGTCACGATATGGTACGTGGAGGGAGTTGCCGTGCCTTCCGCTGGATCGCGCGGTACGTATGGTGTCGGTGTCCGTACGGCCGACCGTGCCGAGCATCCATATGATCTGACGCGGTGCGTCCAATCCAAAGCGTACAGCACTCGCGGCGAAGGTCGAGAGGTTTTGGGTCCCGGTACGCCAGATGGAACGACACGCGATGCACACGTGCTAAGAACACAACTGAAGTACATAGTACAGTGCTAAGCCAAAAAAAAAAGTCATTCCCACGGTCCCATTGCAACTTTTTTTTTTTGGCTTTTGTTAGACTTCTTGTTTAACTATTCATCTTATTCAGAATTTTATATAAATATTATTTATTTTTTATAGATAATTTATAACTAAATATTTATTTATTATTTATATAAACTTTTTGATAAAACAAAAATGACACTTTTAATTAGACGGACCTAAGTGCATTTATATGAAATCATAATAGATATGAATGCTTATATTAGATTTGAAATTTGAAATAATGTTTATATTTTTTGTATGTAAAATTAACAAGGCTTTAAATATTTTGACTTGGTTAAATTTAGAGTTGTATTGATTGTTGGATGGAGGTACTACCGCCGTCTTAAAAATACATTATGTTTTAGAATAAAATTAAGACATGTGTTATGTATGAAAATGATCGGAAATAAATTCATAAATCAATGGTATTCCATTTTTCTACAACCATGACACCTAATTACTGGGTGACACCGCGAGACAGTGATCGAGAGTTTTTAAGTGAATCCTAGAATATCAAGTTTAATGAAGTAAGCATAACTATTTCTACCTCAAAAAGAATGAAATTTTGTTTCTAGACTTAGTCAAACTATCTAAAATTTCACCAAGTTTCTTCTAAAAAAACTATCAATATGTAAATATCCTATATGAAAAGTATATTCTATGACAAATCTAATACTATTTATTCAATATTAAAAATATTAATATGTCTTAATATAAAATAATTGATTTAAAATACTTTGACTTGGTACGATATTAAAATTGTAATACAACAACTTGCCGGCGACCAACTGAAAAGACAAAAAGGACGTTGGTATGAACACGTACCACGCATTCTACGCTCGTGCCGTGTCCACTGTCCATATGGCCAGTCCTGAAGCAGCTGTACTGTATTATCCCCCGCTTGCATTTTTTTCATTGTTTTTGTCCCCAACCTGCCATTTACCGGCCCTAACCAACGGAACATGCTACGTACTTGGCTGAATTTCTTTTCACCTATAGCTCCCTTGTGTTTCGTGCAGGACGGCAAGCCGGCGCATCGGTGCGTATGATGCAATTGTTACCTAGAAATCTCCCAATAGATAAGACTATGGCCCTGTTTAGATTACTCTAGCTCGGCTAGAGCTAGAGTTAGTTTCTAACTCTAAACTAGCCTTAAACTAGCTCTAACCGAATACGCAAAAGACTACGTTTGGATGCCGGGGCTAGTTTGATAATAAATACAATTATTATTATTTTTTTAATGCACAAAAGGCTTACACATCTTTGCATTAAGTAGAAAAGTTCATTACAACCGCGCTTTCGCGAGTTTTGGGACCGAGGATATTACATGAAGCGCTACTCCCGCACCTTACATCGTAAGCGGATTACTCACTAAATCGATAACCTTGTCTGCGCGCACCGGCTTCGATCCATAGATCGGTGGTGACGTCAAGCGTGTCCGTCGCGTCGTCCGCGTCGTCCGCGCGGCCGCCGTGGGCGCGCAGCGTCAGGGAAGAGCTCCCGCGTCGCGTTGGCATCACCGGGCTTGTCGCCGAACATTGCCCCAAGATCCTGTGTGGCCTCCTCCGTAGTCCTCCCTTATAGCAGCCCCATCCTCTGCATGAGGAGATACTCACCTCGCTTGGCCACCGGTTGCTTGGACAACGGCTGCGCCGCGATGCGTCGCTCCGCCGCAGCATCCAGGACGAGGGAGACTTGACGGTGGACGGCGACAACAGTGGTGAGACGGCCTTCGTGAACACCTGTTGCGTGAAACGCTTCAGGCGTCCAGTGAAGGAGGGCGAAGCAGAGCGGCCTCCATTGTTGTCCTCCACGTCCTTGTCGGCGTTGATGTGGCTAGACATCGCTACGGCGTGCTGAAGATTTCGACGTCCACATCCACACCCTCGTTAGTCACACGCGGCGACGATGGTGGCGTGCCGACCGAGATCGGAGCGGTCGCCACCTCCAAAGGTCCCGATGGGCGACGCCGTGAACACCGTGTCCAGCATGACCGACTGCACGGCCGGCAGTGAATCCACGATGGCCAAGGAGGTAGGCCCCGATGACGGCGCGCCACTTGCCTCCGCCACCCAGTTGATCACCGGCGAAGCGGTTTCCGGGGGGGGTCAAAGCAGAGTTGGTCGCCGGAGGGGTCGGCAATGTGGGTTCCGGAGTCGCCCTATCCTACCGGTCCGCATGGTGCCTAGCGGTGGTAGCGGGCCTTCAAGGATGATAGCCCAGGTGACATCCATCGAAGCGGACAACGAACCGACAGGCTCCGTTGATTCATGGTGCGAGTTCTGGGCCGAAGGCGTAGCAGGATCTCTAGCCACGAGGCGAGTGACTCGCGGCCGCCAGACCATGGACGGCCAGCCGGCGGACCCCATCTCCCTCTTCCGCCGCTGACGATGACGATGGCGCGATCCGCGACCACGACCACCGCCAATGGCGCAGTCGCCGCTGTTCCGTTGCTCATGAGCATCTTGCCCAGCGACGACGTCGACGTGCTTCGCCCTCCTGCACTTCCGTGCGACGTGTCCAAGGCCCCGGCAGCGGAGGCATTGCCACGGCAGGTTGCAGGTGGCAACACGATGCCCCGTGGCGAGGCACTTGAAGCAGCGGCCATCGACGTAAGTCGGAAACTGCCGTGGCCCGACGTCGCCTCCGGCGCCTGCCGCACGATGCCGCCGAGGACGCGGCGCCCGCGCCGGCTGGGTACCTAGCTGTGGAGGTCGCTGGGGGAGCACGCGCTGCCACCCGTCAGCGTCTGTAGCGGTCGCGTGGCGAGTCGTTCCAAGCCGCTGGAGGACGGGTAGCCATTCCGGATTTGGTGTGGCATGCTCTCACGTGGCCTCCTCCCACACACAATACTGCTACTTCTGCACTACACCAGTACAACGAGCATGTTGCCAAAGAAGTCGGCGTCCCCCGCATCTTCAGGTCGTCGAGGTTAATGCCGGCGAGCCAGTCGTCGCCACCAAGGTCGCCGAAGTCCTCCACCTCCTCCTTGGGCAGGATGGCTGCGCCGGCAGGGGCCGCTGGTGCTGCACTTGGACCCATCATGTCGTCGGGCGCAGGCAGGGAGGCCAGCTCCGGGAACGGGTCGTCGATGTCTGACTACGGCGTCCGTCTGCTGCTGCATCTTCTCCCACTCGTTCTTCTTGTTGTTACAGCCGGCACAGAACCAGTCATCGAACTGCAGGAGAAATCAATCGAACAGCACATCAACATCTCAATCGATTGAAGAACAATAGCAGCAACCGTGGCACAGCGACGGACGCAGTCACCAGCCGCGCTCCCGGTGGCGCAGCAGGCACGCTCCGACGGCGGCCACGGCCACCAGCCGCGCGGGGGCGGCGGCGGCCAGCAACACGCGCTCTCCGCGGCGGCCACAGCCACCAGCCGCGTGGGGGCAGCGTCGGCGGGCAGCAGCCGCGGCCCTCAGCCATGGAGGACGGCTGGGGACGCCGGCCAGGAGGGGGGTTGAGAGAGGAGGGAGGGCGAGAGTTCACGGGCGAGAGAGGGGGGCGAGAGGCATGGAAGGCGGCCTGGAACTCACCTCTCCGGCGGCGAAACGGCGCGGCGGTGGCGCCATCGCGCGTCGCGTGAAGAAGAGGAGGTGTGTCACGAGGGGAGAAGAACCGGCGTCTGGATCCCGTGCGGTGGAAAGGAACGGAGTAATTGCCTTTTTTCGGGCCCAAATAACCACTAGGAGATAATTCTTTGAGGGCTAGTTGTAAAAAACTAGCTCTAGTCTTATTCGGTTATTTTTAAGCTAGTTGAGTGTAAACTAACCTAAACTAACTCTAGCCCCTAGATCCAAACAGAACTTATAAGAGGCCACCTAAATGTCCTTGAATAATTTGAGTTATCAAATATTTTAAAATTTAACTAGATTTATAAAAAATACTTAAATTTTAATAAATTATAATATCAATATCATTAGATACACCATAACATATATTCTCATAAAGTACTTATTTATTATCATCCATATTTAAATGTTTCTTTATAAATTTATTCAAATATAAAAATGATTTATTGAAAGACAGAGGTAATATACATTTGGGTCTACAAATGCTAACAGTTAGCTAACTAATAAAACTATTAATAAGAGACTATTTATAGATGGATGAATAGTGTATGTGGACCATTAGCATTCTCCACCAACAAATGAAGTAAATGAGTGTTGTTATACTTTGTTTGACTACTCCATATGTTAATTTCTTTCCCTTTTTACTTCCACCAGCTTGCATTGTTTGACTCAGCCCAAGTTAACCAACCATCTGCTGCCTCGTCTATTTTCTAGAGATTATTGTTTCTTCCTCATGATGACCTAAGGCTATATTCTTGGAGGGGGAGTTAGGATATGGTGGTGTCTTGGCATTTCTCGTGTTATGTGCATGCTTATTGCTCTTTGTTTTGTGTTAGACCAACAATGCTTTAGCTATGGATTTTAGAGACATCACCAAAATAACCAGAATAAAAGTCTAGATATTCGTATTTAAAAGCTTTAATTTTTTAAAAAATTTACACACCAATAGTGCATCACTAGATGGGCATTGTCCCAAAATTTGAGATTCAAATAACTTTTATAAGAAATCTTATGTTTTTTATATAAATTTTAAAAAAAAAGTTGTTTGAATATCAAATTTTGAGACAATGCTCATCTAGTGATGCACTATTTGCGTGTAAAGTTTTAGAATTTTTAAAGCTTCTAAGCATGAATATCATAGACTCAACGGTCGCTTATAGTTATGAAGATGCTTTTCACCCAAAATAACTTGGATATCCATCCCTCTGAGTTCTACAAAGATCGTCCAACTATCAATCTTACTATACTAGGCTCTGTTCTGTTTGGAACATGAGTAATTTTTATTTCTGTATCTTTTTCTATAAAGTTAAATCCATTTTCGTAAAATTTCTGTATAATAAATCCGAAATTCCTGGTTTCAATGTTTACCGCTGTGATGAATGAATATACTAGTAGATTCTCTTGGAGCTTCCGACACCAGCAACAGGGAGGCGGCGAGCGTGGATCTCTCTGTTCCGGCGTGTCATCATCCGGTTTAAAATTTTGGAAGCGAACGGCCTCGGAGTCTGGAGCCGACGGGGCGCTCCTTCCTCACGTGTGCTGCGTGACTTCCCCACCCACCACTCCCCAGGATATATCTCTGCTCTGTCTGTGGGCAACGACCAGTGGGTTCATCTCATCCTCTTTGGATGACCGGTTTCTATGGAAGGCTTCAAGTCCAAATCCCACACAAAAATAAGCATGAGCTCACTGTATAGACAAAGATGGTTCTAGCGTTTGCAAACGCCAAGGCTGTGGTCCGACAGAGACCGGCTGTCCCAATAACGTGTTTGTTTGGGGATCTCGAACAAACTAGGACACTTCATTTTGAGATTCTTGTGCTTATATGCTTTTGCCCTGCCAATCCTCGACTCAGCAAGAATTTGAGGAATATGTTTGCAGCGTGTCCTGCGTGACAATGACTAGCTCGATGCAAGACATCGTCGATAGCGTGGCGCATGTAGTGACTCTACTTGAGTGCAGGACAATGACAAATAATTTGTCTAGCCTCGTCTCTTTGGTGACAGTGGTGCAATATAGTGCTTGATGACAATAGTCGTGTGGAGCTTCTCGAGAGACGGTGGCTGGAGAAAGTTTTATCCCCCTTTAAGGACATGTGCCCTCACGGTCTACACCGTTGGATTCACATGGAGAAATGTGCATACACACATCTCAATGCGAATTCAACGGTGTGGGTGATGGGGCATATGCCCTCAAGGTCAGAAAAACCACGTTCATGACGGTTGTGGTTGCACATTATTCTTCTTGTTTGTTTGCTAGAGTGGTGTGGAGCTTCTCGAGATGTGGTAATTGTGGTTGTGCAATGCTCTTCATATTTGTTTGCTAGAGTGTTATAGAGGTGTTCAATGGTGTAGTGTGTTGCGCGGCACGTGCATCTCGCCCCAATCGGCTATATGGTTGTTTTTTTGTTGTTGTTTTCTGTTGTTGACCTTTGTGTCATTGTATTGCCCAGTCTAGTTTTATCTTTTTTAAAAGTATTTAAAGTATAATTAAGGGTTATTTTGGCTTATTTTTTTAGTATACAAAGGCAACTTTCTTGTACTGGATTAACTCAATATTACCGCTAGTGTAATTCCTTTGTTTCAAAACATGGAACACCATGTAATCGACTGGAAATCCTTTATTTATTGTACTCATGAAACTCATATACATGGCTTAATAATAAGGATAGTATAATTCCTCCTGGCCTGAAAATCCTTTATTTACTTTACTCATATAAAACTCCTACGCGGCTTAAAAATGATAGCAAATCCATACATACATCATTAGTGAACTATCTACATAATTGAACTCAACGTTAAATCTTGCCTTCCCAGAAAACGCAGGCTTAATTACCTTCCCAGAAAACTCCTACTCCTACTCCTGTATAAGATACGAGCAGTGCTCTGGTTTTTAATTCGTGGTGCGAGGAGTAGAACGAAGCCAGGCCACAGGACCGGGTGCACATGGTGCTTGGCCACAGAAGATACGGCGACCGCATTCAAAATCCAGCCCCCTAGCCTTCGAGTCCGATCGCCCGTCTTCGACGATTCCAAAAACGTCGAGCCGATCCACACCCGGCCGCACCTCGCCGCCGCCGCCCTCCGAATCCAAAGGAAGCCCAGCAACAACCCCACCCCGAATCTCGCAACGATCACCTTCCTTGTTCTCCTTCGCCCCCACCCTTGCCCGACCCACCGCCGTCCAGCAGCCAAACCTTCCCCTTCTCGCCCCGCCACCTCCCCTTCTTTGTCCTCGCTCTCTCCCCTCGGATAAGCAACCGGACCGCTCCAAAAAAGCTCCGCCGTACGCCATGGTGCAGAGGAAGCCGGCGCGCAAGAAGCCCAAGGACCCCGACGCCGTGCCAGCTGGGACCGGTGGCTCTGGTCCGGGAAGCAGGGGTGGCGGCATGGCGCCGCTCCCCAACTACATGAGGGCGACGAGCTGCTCCGGCGCTAAGGCCGGCGCCTCCGTGGCCCCCGCCGCGCCGCAACCGCAGCCACAGCCACAGCAGGGGAGGGCGAAGCTGGCGCTGACGGCTGCGGCGGCGGTGCCGCGCGCGGGCAGGGCCACGTGCTCCTCCGCCATGAAGGGTCCCGGGGCCAGCGGCGGCGGGCCGACGCACTCGTGCCCGTACGCGTACTGCTCCTTCAAGGGCCACGCGCACGCGCACGCGCCGCCGCCCCTGGGCAGCTTCGTGGCGGAGCGGAGGCGGCTCATTAAGACGCAGCAGAGCATGAAGCTCAAGGGCGCCTCGCCGTTCCGCAAGCCCGGCACCGCCGGCGGCGGCCGCGGAGGCGGCTACTTCGTCGAGATACGCGCCGGGTCCGCCGCGCCGACGGTGACCTCGTACGTGAGCTGCAGCGATCTCTCCGCGGAGGACGAGACGATGGGTTTGGGTTTGGGTGCTGCTTCCGTGGACGACGGTTCTTGCGGGTCCAGCGACGTGATCTCCGTTGGTTCGGTTGAGCTGTCGGGGACGACTGAGCATTGCAGCCGTGAAGAGAAGACCACCTTGGTGGAGGAGGCGGGGGATCATGAAGGCGAGGACTTCAGCGCCTGCAAGTCTGATGTTTCAGAGGACCTGGGTGCTAATCATGGAGAAAAGCTCCCTGAAGGTGAAGTTTCTTGCAATGCTTGCTCTAATCCTATCTCCCGTGGACATGTTCGAATCAAAAAGCAATTGTTCATGCCTGATGAACCATATGGCGACTTTGCAGGTGGCGTAGGTGATGCTCCGAAGGAATCGTCAGTGGGTAGCATTTCCAGCTCGCTAAGTGGGATAAGCTTTGAAGATGTTAGCTCTGCTTGTACCTATACAGCATCCTCTCAGAAGAAGAACAGGTCCAGCAATGCCAGGAGGAGAACATCCCAAGAGGGGGAAATGCGTCCTTTCAAACCCAAGCCTCCGAACTTCCTTCCTGCAGAAACCGGTCCAGAGGCAGAGAAGGTTGATCTCAAACATCAGGCAGTGGATGACCGGAGGGCCGCTGAGGAGTGGATGGTTGACTACGCTCTCCGGAAGGAAGTGAAGAAGCTGGCACGTGCTCAGAAGAGAAAAGTCGAGATGCTTGTCCAGGCTTTTGAATCTGTTCTGCCCACTGTTGCAAATGAGAAGAAGCTGCCCGAGCAACAAGATAATGGTGACAAGAGAACCTTCACTCTTACATGGCCCTCGCAAGCATGTAGCTGATAGATAGCATTTTAGAGGTAAGGAACAGCAGTGAGGATTCCCCTGTTAATAGACTCTTCTTTGGTACAAGATTGTTGATTGAAATTTGACGCTGTTTTTATCTGTCTTGCAGCTTGTGGTTCGGCTGGAACTAATCATGATCTGAACTTCTGAAGGCTCTAATTCAGCAGTCACTTCGATATTAGTGGGAGAGAATTGCTACTCACTGCCATTGTTTTCTTACCGATTGATAGTTGAGCTATTAGGAGCTCACTGAGTTGGACTAGTGGAGGGTCTAGTGCATGTACATATGTCTCGTGTGCTCAGTTAGTGATGAGAAACGAGTGTAGGAGACTAGCACACTGGCAAGAATGTTGAGATGTGTTCTTTTAGACAGAGATTAATAAAGCTCTTATTAACCGCATTTCTTTCCGGTTCGGATGTTGGCCATATACATGGTCACAGATGGTCTTCTTTGTCCTGATTCGTGTGAATATTCCATTGGTTTTCTTATTGGCAACTTGTATTTCAGTGATAAACTCATTTTGTCATGCCTTGATTTCCAATATTTCAGTGATATCGAACTGAACAGCTGCAGTCTAATTTGACCCAGGTGTTACTTTCTCAATATCTGAATATTTCTGGTGCTTTATGATCGTTATTAAGGTGCTATAGGACACAAAGATAATCGATGAAACTAATTGTTTACTGTTAACATCCACCCTATAAGGCTATAACAGCACTACTCTGATGCTGGACTGAAACTGTCCGTCAGAGAATGGGGTGTAAGCAGTCTGCTTGAGCTGATGCAAACAGATGGGCCAAACCTGGCACGGCCTGCAAACAAAAAGATCTGTATTTCTGTTCATTGGTGAACACTCTGAACATGTTTCCTCATGCGTTTAAACGCATCTTGGAAACCCTGCTGAATTCAAGTGCAAGTCAGCAAATTCGAATGGCTGGTTTGTGTGTTTTTATATCAGGAGGAACCAATCAGTAGAGCAGATAAGATGATCATCACCAAGAATGAATGGAATTGATGAATCCAAAAGAGCTTCCAACGGATATAAGTAGATCACGCATTGAGGAATACTCCTAAACGGCACCAGTATTTGAAAACACAACTACTCCTACACAAGTAGGCCGTGATAACTTCAGTCAGGTAGATGACACGTTTCAATTTCAGGCAAACATTAGACACAACGGATACGAGGTTTGATGCTCCCACCAACCATGACGAACTGAAAGAGCAACACTCGTCTTGCTGACCATCGCTCACATGTTGTGTTGTCAAACTCCCGTGTACCATTCAGAATGTCAGAATAGAATGACACAACGGATACAAGGTTTGATGCTCGGCCAACCATAACGAACTCCAAGAGCTGACACTCATCTTGCAGATCCAACCACCGATCCGTTGTGAACTTGTGGTAGAAGCAGGCCACTGCTGACATGCCGTGCTATCAACTACCTCCTCTGTTTCAAATTATAAGTCGCTTTAATTTTTTTTATTCATCCGTTTTGTTACGTGCCTAGACACATTATTATATCTAGATACATAGTAAAATGGATATACCAAAAAAACCAAACGACTTATAATTTAGAACGGAGGGAGTACTATGGACCATTCCGAATGTCAGCTTAAAACGTTACAATAGGCCATGGCAACTTCTGGTGTAGCAGATGAGGAGGGTTTGAACTCATCAAAATTGAGTAATACCGGTGGAGTAAAATTCAGTTCGACACAAACACCGTTACAGTAGGCCACAGCAATTTCAGGAGACACTTATGGAGAAACCACTTTTCTGCACGTCAATGCAGTGTGTGCTTAGTGATATTTTTTTGTACATAAAGATGAGAACAACAGTATATATATCTCACAGAAAGACTCGCAGGTAACGAGAGCTTCAAACCTTCAACCATATACTCGTAGAGTGACAGGCAACTGCTTCCTTGACATTGCAGCCATACCACATCGTTAAAACTTACAATTAAACTATGAGAGATGCTAAGAAACTACCAGAATGCTTTGAACCTGAGGCTTGTATCAAGATTTTCTTTATAGGAGTAATAGTTACAATTCACAAAAGGGCAATAAGATTAAAATATGGAACAACAGGTTTTACAATTACATTTTAGGTTTCTGAAGTTCAAGCCTTTTGAGTATCTATCGGATCCTTTTTTTTAAAATAAAATCCCCGAATCACATTCATCTATAGGCCAGGTTCAGTAATCTGAAAACTCAATGTGATTCTGCCAGACTTGGAAAATTCGTAGACCCTAGTGGTTGAAATTCCAGGCCAACTTGTCATGAATCTCATGCCAACTCTTCACTTACTTTAATATCTGAGCATTCATGCAACAACAACGCAAGATCCTTTGATAGGTTTTTCATCCGATTTGATTCCGTAGCTCCATCTGAGGTTGATGTTACATGTGATCCTGATCCCTCTGAAGGAGGAATGCTCTGGCATATACTCTTATGGAAAATCTGAAGAGCGTCATCTGCTGATATTTCTTGCACAGAGCTGTGCAGATCTTGCAATTTCCCTCTGCACTGAACATCCGGCACCAGTTTTTCTTTCAAGCTGTCAGGGAGACTAGCTAGTGCACTGCTTGGAAAGATGGCAGATAGAAAATTAAAATCAAAGGGAACACTAGAAGAGAATGACAATACAAGAAATCTATTCTTGGAAGGATAATACACCTGGCAACCCCACGAACAAGGCCCCACTTGTATCCAACGTTTACAGATTGCCTGAACCCAACATTGAAGCCTTCCTGGGCAGAGTCCTTCTGCCCTTCTGTTATACCATCCCTATAGCCCATCTAGAGTGAAATCAAAAGCAAAAGATTTTAAACATTTCTGCTACAGCAAAAAAAAAACTGCAAAAGAGTAGTTAGCATTAACAACCGCATTCAGAATAAACTCTAGGATAACTAATACCTTTTGAAACTGGTTCTGCCTGTGCATCCATTCTCTATCTAAGGTAGACGTGTGCCGAGGAGAATCTGAATCATCTTCCCATAGATCATCTTCGTCGACAGCGGCAACATCACTGCCATTAGCTGGGACAAAGTTTTGCATAAATAAATCAACTAATTCCAAACACCAGATCAAACTACTGCAAGTAGTACTACTAATTAAGCAAGCAACGCATGGTTGTGAAACCACACGGCTGCCCCCTTGTCAGGAATTCGAACCATACTGGGCGATTTCGTTCTCACCTGATGGAGGCGCTGCTTCTACGCTCAGCTCCCCCATGGAGGCGGTGACGCCCTCCGCATCCCCGGGGCTGGCCATTCAGAAACTCCAACCTGCAGCCGAAGCGGCCTGAGCCCTGAGGCGAGACCGCGGGAGGTCTGAAACGGAAGGAAGGGTGTGATCCGTTGAGCGCTATGTCTATGTATGCTCACCGAGGAAAACGGACGACCCGGCGGCCTCAGCTTGCGGTGGTGAGATAGGCGCGGCGCCTCTCGCCGACGTCTCTGGCAAGCGGAGAAGCAGGCGGCGGCGAGGGGATTGGGGAGTCGGGGGCGGTGGTGGAGTACGTGGAGCACTGGAGTGGAATTTGGAAGCCCAGGAGCCGAACGGATCTAACGGGCCAACCGATTGAATGTATGGAATCGGCCCACTCAGGCCTATCCAACTTTTTTTTTTTATTTTTTGGATTAGGCCTATCCTCCAACTAGTCTTGCGCTCCCTCATAAAAAAGGGGCGAGAAATTCTTGCGCCCCTACTTCTGATTTTCAGACGAGAAAACGCAAAATAACCTTGTTGCCCGTGCTTTACTTTGCGTTGATAGCAGTAAGTCTGTGTATCCATGCTTCAATTCTTATTCATATGGTTAATACAATAACTTTTTGTAACTTAAGACAAAAAAGTGCAAGGTCTTTGTTGCAAGTTACCATGCTGTTATCCTTGCATCTTCATTCTTTACAAAAGAACAGCTTAATTTCCTAACTAATATTTTTCCTAATGTTTAGAGTCAAATCACAAATGGTTATTCTCCGGAACGGAACATGATGTTGTGAGAAGAACAAATTGGAAACAAGGGAAGATTAGACAAATTAGGCGAAGTAAAATCCTAATTAAAATGTGAAGGTGAGCAGCAATCATCATGCAGAGAAAAGGAAGAACTTTATGAAGGAAAGGAAAGTATTAGAAATACTATTCACAAAATTTTTTCTACAGTATTGTCCTGTTGTATGAGGCGATTTTTTTTTACCGCAAACACTGTTGCATCGAATTGTAAATGTTACCTATTCACATGTGCATTTATACATAGCAAGCATCATGCTTACAAAGGCAAAAGGTTAATCAAGAGGATTGGGACACTTGTGCGTTGAATCTCACTAGTTCTGCTTTTTGTTTGGATACTCCCTTGGCCCAAAAATGGTTGATCCAATCCTCACATTCGTGCTGCCCATCTCAATCTGCATAAAGTTAACATTAGTTAATAGAGACCCAGGAGTCCTATAGTGTGTAAAAAAACAATTTCACGGTCTTGTTTCAATGTTCCTATGCAAATCATGAATGTTTATATTACAGACCGCTTGCTCAAAGTCACCAGACATTCCCATGGAGAGTTCAAACAGTTCTGTTGGTATGTCAAGGGCCTTGCAAACTTCAAGCTTACAATTTACCAATGCCTGTACTCAAAGCACTCAAAATTCAAAACAACAGGTTATGAAAGCCAACACAGATTGCTCATTGTCGTTTGTGATGGAGTAAGACTGGATAAACACCTTAAAATTTTCTGGGGTTGACGAGTAGTCTTTCATTCCTATTGTCATCAGACCTGAAAATATTAGGTGTGGGCATGCTAGTTTCACATGCTTAGCAAGGTCGACGCATCTGGAGGGGTCGATTCCAGATTTAGCTGAACAAAAGAAAACGTTTAGTCCATGGACCTTCTATTGCAGAATGGTAAGCTAATTATATGAAAGGTAAATGTGAACATTGTACAATGGTAATTATTTAACTTGGCCATAAGCTATAATTTAGGGTATGCTTCTGAAGTAACAAAATATTGCAGAATTAATTGCAAAGTGAATTAATAACAATAATGATAACCTGTCAGATCAAGGCAAATAAGGAAACAAATAGCACAAGTTCTTTATCTAGGAAAATTAATAAAGAGATAAGAGTTCTGATTTCTCAATACTGAATCTGCACTCACATTCTTCTCCACTAGTGTTGACTTGAACCAAAACTTTCAAAGGCTCCCTTCCCAAACTGTTGACAGCTCGATCGAGGTGGTTAGCAATCTGAAAAATGTGGACTCTATGTGTTAATAAAGAAATCCACAATCGCAGGTAACAGGTAAAATGATCTGAATCTACATAACAACTTAACAAGCGTTAATCTATATTAGTCTTCATCCTTTGTACAGACATGAGATAAATAACAGAAGGAACAGTAGTTGTTGCTGATTGTTAACCTTTTCATTGTCTACACCCTCAACCATATCAAGATTTGGAACAGCAGCTGAAAGAAAGGGACAAGGCTTAGTTACGATGGTGTTAAGAAAGAAGAACTTTCCAGTAATAAGTGCTAACTACTCATTACAAGGTGACGCAAGTGGCAAGCACTAGATAATCATAACATTTTGAACTTCAGTATCTAACTACTTGTGAACAAACCAGCTATTCTTCTTGAAGGGCGTGTATAACTTTGTTGATGCAGGTATTCTTTAGTTGTGCATACAATTTAAACATATAAGCATACCTAACAGCGTTTTCACTTTGTTGCTCTGCAGGTGCCCGATAAAATGCCACCGGACATCTTCCGGAAGCTGCAAACACGGTAAGATCGAGCAAGTCATTTCACTCCATTTCCACACGATGGATACTCATACTCTGCAAGTGCAAAGTTGAAGAGCGAACAACGCAATCGAACTGGAGACGAGATCAGGACCTGGGGAGACTTGGCGACGAACTCCTGCACGTAGTTCTCGCCGAAGCAGCGGTGGCCCGCGTCGTAGAGCTGCCGCAGCATCGAAACGGGCTTGGTCTTCCCCACCGCCACCACCCGGACCGCCTCCGCGGCGCGCCCCGACCGCTCCGCCGCCATCCCCGCCCGCGCCAGCACGGCTCGCAGCGCCTCCGCGGCCGACACGGCCGCCCCCTCCGCCGTAGGCGCTGCCATCGCTCCACCAGCCAGGCCGCCACCACCTCTCCTTTCTCCGACTGTCTTAGATGCTGGTGGTTGTTGGCTGTTGCCTTCCCCACCTCATCACAAGACGAAACGGGCTGATCTGGGCCGCGTAGCCTAGCTCACGGGGAGGGCCCATTAAAGCAAACCTGTGGGCCTTGACAGGCGGGCCAAGTTGTGGCAATGCCCATGCGGTTGGAGGAATAGGGGGGTGGCGGTGGGGGGGGGCCGTGGTGGGGTGGGTGTGCGCCAACCAAACGCGTCGTGCTCTGGGCAGGCCACGTGTCGCTCGAGGCTCGCCCGGCCACCACGTCGCCGCCCGCAATCAACCAACGCACCAGTCAGACTCCAACGGCGGGAGGCTGATCCTCCCCGCTGCTACTAGCGCAGTGCCTACTGATCACGCTGGAGCGGAGTCGGATCAGCTGTCAGCCTGTGACAACGGAGAAGGATGGACGCGGAAGGGTTGCTGGCGTCGGCGGCGATCAACCTGGGGCTGGCGCTGGTGGCGCTCTCGCTCTTCTCCCTGCTCAAGAAGCAGCCGGGGAACGCGCCCGTTTACCGTCCCCGCCGGATGGCGACCGGCGATCTTGGTGCTGGTGGTGGCTTGCTGCCGCTCGGCCACGGGCGACTAACGCCGTCGTTCCGGTGGATCGGCGCAGCCTTCCGGCTCTCTGAAGAAGACGTGCTGCGTCGCCACGGCCTCGACGCGCTCGTCGTCGTCCGCCTCTTCAAGTTTGGGTACGTGACGACCGCGTGACAGGGGGAGTTGGTGATACCATTTTCACCAACTGATCTTCTCTCGTTATGAATGTCAATGAGAATTAATCTGGTTAATATCTCACCCTCCGATGTGTAGGATCAAGTGTTTCAGTGTTTGCTCAATTGTTGGACTAGTGATCCTTGCTCCAACAAATTATACTAGTGAAGGTCGAGCTAACATCAGAAGATCGAATTCTATGGAACTATTCACGGTTACCAATGTGACACGAGGATCTAATAGGTTAGCTCTAGTCTGAATATTTTCATTTTCACATTCGTTCGTGGTGTTCCTTAGATATTCAGTTTTAGTACTGTTTCAGTTAATATTGAGCAATGTTGGCCAAGAAAAGCAGGTCACTGTAAATTGCTATCTGGCCATTATATATATGAATGATGTTTAAGTTTATGCTGATAGAATAATTGTATATTGTTTTTAATGTGGCTAAAATCGTGTTAACAAGTTGGAAAAACCAGAGTTTGAAAGGTATTGCCTACCAAGTGGAAATGTGTTGATTTTGTAACTGAAATAGTATATGTTGTGCATGACAGGCTTTGGGTGCATTTTTCATGCCTTTGCTTTATATCCTTTTATGTGGTATATTTGCTCTGAAGGGCGGCCCTAGTGCAAACGGTAGAGCTTTACCGCCTGTGACCAAGAGGTCCAGGGTTCAAGCCCCAGCCTCTGCACATTTGTGCAGGGATAGCTGCTAGCTATTTTTTCTTCCCCAGACCCCGTAGTGCGCACTTTTTTATTTGCTCCATAAGGTGAGTGATTTTGAAAACCTTTCAATCAATCCACTTGTTCTTTTTTTTCCTTTTTCTTGAAAGGTACTGTTAGTATCATGCTTAAGGCCCAACAAATGCTTAACCAATCTCCTTTTTATTAGTATGTATAGCTATTCCATCCTTCATACAGAAAACTGGAGAACCCTGCACTTTCCGTTTTTAAATTAAGACAACAGTAATTTGGTGGCATGGGATTAGGGTTGTTATCTATTTAATTATTATGCCAGCAATTGGAATCTCAAAGCAGATTATTGCTCTTTAATCCCCAAACCAAAGATTTGATTTATTTTGTGTCAGTTACAATCCAGTCGCTGAAAAGTGTAGCCTTGTGCACATTAACTATAAAGCTCACTAGGCGATTTGATTATAGAAGTGTTGGTTCATCATTAGTTGAAGCTACAGTGTTGAAGCATGGATAATCCGGATGGTGTCATTGAAATCTTCAATTTCATTTGAAGCAGGAATGCAGCGAAATTACAATGAGAAGAATTGAGCACTTGAAGTATCACTACAAAAGACATGATCAATACCATTTTGGTTCGAGGAATTCCAACATGTCCAGATCATGGAACTTATGGGTGCTATGTTGATCACTTCTTCTCAAAGCATTATCAGACATACCAATCATACCAGATTGTACATGACATAGGAAACATTGAGGTTATTGCAGGTGAGTTGATTAGGACCATGATTCTGATTTGTGACTGGCTAGCAGGTTATCAAATCATAAATTGTGATCATATTTTCTGAACCGTGCACCAGTGAAATTGTGAACTACAAAGTTATGCTAATCTTTGCCATACATTCTTTCTTAGCATTATGGAAAAACAACTGCATATGTTACTTGTGCATCATCCTTTTTAATGCAAAATTTGTACGAAGCTTAACTTTTTTGGGTTCAGTCAAAACAAACTTATCATGATAGTGTTTTTTATTGACTAGTCATGTAATCATCATTACAGAAGTTGACATACTCCATTGAGAAACGGATACGGAGGAAAAGAGAGACCAGAAAATGTAATATTTTGGGACGGATTTGGAGCAAGTTTACATCAGAAGCAACAAATATTCACAATCATGAAGAAAAACTGAAAAGTCTGCAAGAGACTATCTGCCTCCTACAGTGTGAAAATATGCTTAAACAAAAGGTAATAATTGTGTATCATTTACTCCATTTGCTTGTGCCAAGGGTATTCCCTAGTAGTTTATGTAGCATAACAAACATATTGGTATTTAAAAGGTTTAATATTAGTTTTAACTCTAGGAGGTACCTGTAGCTTTCGTCTCATTCAAATCCCGGTTGGATGCTGCCCAAGCTGCGGAGATGCAACAGCTTGTCAATCCACTGTCATTGGTTACAACTTATGCCCCTGAACCAACTGATATAATATGGAAAAATTTGTCCATTCCATTTTGGCGCATGGCTATGTACAAACTTGGAGTCTTCATTGCTACGTTCCTGCTAATTGTGTTCTTCACCATCCCTGTAACAGCCGTGCAGGGGATAGTGCAATTTGATAAGATTAAAAGATGGTTCCCACCAGCGAGAGCTGTGCAGCTTATGTGAGTGCCAGAAACTTGAATTTTGTTTTGGTTCAGTTGGCACTTGTGGGTATAACAATGTTTCTATATGTGAAATTATTGTCTTGCAGACCGGGTTTGAATTCTGTTGTGACTGGGTATCTTCCGAGCATGATCTTAAATGGCTTTATTTACTTGGTTCCTTTTGCAATGCTTGGTATGGCTTCATTTGAAGGTTGCATTGCCAACAGCCAAAAAGAAATTAAGGCCTGCAACATGGTCTTCTACTTCTTGCTTGGAAATGTTTTCTTCCTCAGTATTCTTTCAGGTTCTCTACTTGATCAGATAGGAGAATCCTTCGAGCACCCAAAGAACATCCCTAACCGTCTTGCAAGTGCTGTTTCTGCACAGGTAACTACAAAGAAAATTGATGTATCAGAGTCTTGTTTCTTGAGATAGCGGATGCTAGGTGTAAACTTCAGGGAACATGGAGCATTTATTTTGTCTACTTCCTTATGATGCAGTCAGATTTCTTCATCACATACATTTTGACCAACGGCATGTCAGGGTTTTCTTTGGAGGTTCTTCAGCTCGGTTTGTTAATATGGCAATTTTTAAAGGCACATTCATTTGGACACAGTGAGGAACCATATCTTTATGGGTTCCCTTACTTCCGAGTTGTGCCCATTGTTTCCCTTGCAATATTGATTGGAGTGGTCTACGCTGTAGTTGCACCCCTCCTACTCCCGATCCTTTTAATATACTTCCTTCGCGGTTATGCAGTGTACATCAACCAGGTAATGTTTTCAGTTCACATGATCCATTGTTGCACAGATATCAGTTTCTTTGGAGTTCTGTACGAATCATTCTAGAGTTCCATTTTAGAAAACAACAATGCACAACTCTCCTATACTACTTTGTGAATTCAGATATATTCAACCTGTGGTCGATATCAGTTTCATGATGTTATCAATAGCTGGTTAACCTAGGTTGTCACTGATGGTGATTTATGTTATACATATGGAAGATGTTTATGAGATCACATACAACACATTCGGACAATACTGGCCCAACATTCACCACTACATATTCCTATCAGTAACACTCATGCAAATCACGATGATAGGACTCTTTGGGCTCAAGTCAAAGCCAGGAGCTTCCTTCGCCACAATTCCCTTGCTTGTATTGAACATTCTTTTCAATGAGTACTGCAAGGTCCGGTTTCTTCCTACTTTCATCCATCGACCAGTCCAGGTACATTGATTCCCTCAAAGCATATTAGCTTTTGTACATTTCGTTGTTCCCTAGTAAACATGATTCGCAAATTGTCATAACTAACCTTGTGATCTCTCTTGGATATCTTCATAAGGTTGCCAAGCATAGTGATGAGCTTGATGAGGCTGAGGGTATGACTGAAGGCGACGTGGATGATGCAATTTGCACTTATAGGCCACCATGGATGCGTCCGACAAGCCTGGAATCTAGTTCTGTGCAGCCTTTGAATATTTGATCTATTTTGCACAATAGCACATGCACCAGCAATACTGGTGCTTATGTTAGTTTTGTTGTTGTAAACTATGATTTTTTTTTTTGTGTGTCAATCTGTTTGGCAACCTTATGAAGCGCCTGTCTGCCAACTTGTAAAGTAGTACGCAAAAGCATAGCATTACGATAACTGACACACAAGTTTAGTTCATGTTTCTCAAAACTGCCAGAAAGAGTTCTCTATGTTCCACATTTAAGCAGCCGACAAGACAATCGAATTACAGTATAAATGAGGCACTGAGCAGAAGGCCTCCCAGTTGTACATCACAGCACGAGATAGCAAAAATCCTAGCTGCATGAGCAAAAATCGGGCAGAAATCCCTTGAATTTGCGGGAGAGTCTAAACATGCTGACATTGCTCCAGATGGACCACATGCTACAAATTCAGTGTCACAGAAAACTCTAGGTTCAGGAGCCTCCTCGAGGCGGCGGTTGCTGCGGTGGCGGCGGGGGCGGTGTAAGGCCAACATTGCCCATTCCCTGTAGCAATCAGCAACACCAATGCTTCAGTTATTTTTAATCAATTTATAGCAACGTGCCTAGATAATGCAGATGACTAAAATAAGTAGCCTGTAGATATGGCAAAATCAAGATGCAACATGCAGTCTTGTAAGAGCTTAGAACGGGAATGGATATCATTTGTCCCTAGGTATGACAGAATCAAGATGCAACAAGCAGTCTTACCTGGTAAGAGCTTAGACCGGGAATGGATGTCATTTGTCCTTGTGGAGCCATTTGTCCCTGAGGCCGGTTATACATGCCACCCATAGGAAAATTTTGTATGCCAGACGACCCTGATGCTCCTTGGATGTTTCCCGGGAACCCACCCATTGGGGGTACAGTACCAGGATGCATCTGATTTAGGCCCATCATGTGCTGTGGCATTTGGGGCATCATCTGACCCTGTGAACCTTGCATTGCCTAGAATAGAAATATAAGAATTGTCAAATCCAATGTCACAGTAGCTGTAATTTACCAATGAGCACAAAGCATCCAACCAAATACATTCTAATCTGGTTCCTTTCATGTAATATCAAATTAAGCAGCGAATTCACAGTAACATAAGAGTCATTCAACAGGCAGTGTTGAAAGTGTACAGTGATTCAGGTTTTGGGGACTACAAAACTTAGCATAGGAGTTACTGCATGTTTTCGAACAAACCAGTCAATGCCCTTAATTTTTTCTTGAAAAGGGATCCAAGGTAATGCAGTATTATTCGTTAGTCATTAGAGATGTAGGGAGCAAAATCACATAACCAAAACTAGAAAGGTAAAAGGCAATCTTTTGCAAAAGGCAGAAAAGATGTCTTTCCAGAAACAGGGGAGAGTGCTTTTGCAAAAGGCAGAAAAGATGCCTTTCCAGAAACAGGGGAGAGTGCCTTGGAGTTAGCCTGCTGGAGTGCTGGTGTGTTTTGATCATGGTTCTGAAATCCAATGTATTCATTCTTCCCTCAAAGTTTTGATCTTGGAATTAGCCTGCTCCAACAAATAACTCTGCCTTGGTGATGCTACATTTTTAGATGTATTTATTCTTCACCTCAAACTCAGATGTATTCATGTTTCATATCATATATTCAGATATATTCATGCTTCATCTCGAAATACAGCAGACATGCAAACAATTTTGAAGGTCAATTGGTGTAAGCTCACTGAAAATGTTCTTTTGATGCAAACTTGCAATGTTCAGACGAGGCATTTGATTTTCGATGATCACTTATCAGCTAAGATAAATAGAGACAGAACACGTTTAAATAAACAGATATGCATCCATCAGTTTAACAACACGATAAAGGTATCAGCGAACACTACCGTTGGGTGAGGCATAGGCGGAAGCGGTGGGTTCACTTGTGATGGCACTGATGGTCCACCCATTGGTGGAAGCTGGGGAAGAGTAAGCCGAGATCCTTGTGAAAGCATGTGAGCTGGTGGCTGCAGTTGGGGCATGTTTGGAGGTGGTGGCCGAGAAAACTGGGGATGTTGCTGCTGAGGGATCTGTTGATACTGCTGCTGCTGCCCAAGAAGTGATGGATGAGGACCTGGTGGCAGCGGGGGTTGCCCAGGTGGAAGACCCGGAATAGATGGCCTCTGCTCTCCATCAGATCCATCAAGAGACTGGCCCGCCAAGGTCATTGCAACCCCAATGCCAGGGATTGTACCTTCAGTGCGTGACAATCCAGGAGCAAATGGTCCAGGTGTTATTGGAGGCTCAGGCATCTGGAATCCACCCATACCACGAGCACCAAAAGCAGCATGTTGGTCACCATAACCTGAAAAAGGTGACAATCTATGCATTAAGAATTCCATCTTTGGAAGGAAAAGGTCGCAAGGCAGCACAACACACCATTAAGCACCTGTGTCTGTGTGAAGCAAGTAATAGACGAGAATAATTATTTAATCTAACTAAATAGTGATATTGGAACTTGGAAGGCATGTGTGTATACATGTGCATGCAGGTGCAAGAGTATCTATCTACTAATATATTAATGTTTTATGACCAAAACAGGATAAATGGGATGAAACAACAAGACAAATTCAAATAGAAGGCAACCTTGCATCTGGCCACTGTTGTATCTATCGCGGGTAAGATCACCAGGCCTGTTTCTACACCAGAACTTTGTAGCATGATCATTGCCCCCACTACAAAAGAAATCAAGTGTAAACGATTTTTAATGAGTTCACATGCAACTAAAGCATTAAATAAATAAGGCCAAACAATGCACAGGAAGTCGTATTCGAGAAGAAATTCAGATCATGTATGCATAACAGTACAATCTAAAAAATATAGCAGAACATAAAATAAGCAAGCAGCATATCGGAAAGTGTTAAATTGCAAAATTCAAAAGCAAGCCAAGTACCTGCAAAGTAGATAGCCTACAGGATGCCAAGAAAGATCCCAGACACTACTGTCATGTGCATTACTTATTTCAACCTGTGGAGCTTCATGGCTGCCAAATAAATAAAACAGCTTGTTCATCAAGTTGAGACTTGAAATGTTATTTTCAGACAACAAAAGATGTAAAAGGTTATGCATCGATTTTGGAGGGTCAAAAGAGTTTAATAACTTAGCACAAAGTAGCAAACTCCTAGGCTGACCAAGATCAGTAGTTTTAATTTCAATTATGCTATGGATATCTTACCCGACCAACCAATGAAATATAGCTCCATCAAAGCTCCCACTAACAAAATATTCTTCATGAAATGGGTGCCACGCCAATGCTGTAAATATGAAGGAAATGAGTAACCAAATACATATTCAGTACAACCTTGGCAACCAAGAGTGGGAAGCATATTTTCCTAGAACATTTTTAGCCACTGCTCTAACAATCATAGGATGTATGGTTACAGTGAACAAATAACTGCTACATCTAAAATGTGTGCCAATTTGTCAAGCTTAAAATATGTGAAGGAACATATAAAAATCTTGATATTGTAACAGCTATCTAACCAGTGACGTCCTTAGTGTGCCCACGGAAGGATTGCAGCTCTTTCATGGATCTAATATCATACAGCTGCAAAATGAATTAGCAATAGAATTAGCAAACGTACCAAAAAATAATAATTTATTACTGGCATCAGAAAACAAAGTTATTGATCATTTGATCACAAGGATGGATTTGACCCATCTCCATAAACAGCACTAGAATTTTGGTTATAGAGTGTACACTGCCGTCCGAAAATTCTTTGAAGACAAGAAAACAGACCAAGGTACAAAAGCACAAGCCACAGACCTTAATAATCTGATCCTTTGAGGCAGTCAGTACCCAGTTCCCATTCTGATTCCACTTCACACAATGCACAATGTTTTTATGACCATGGCTGCAGATATAATAAATCATAATGTAATACATATCTTCAATAATTAACAAAATATGGAAGTGACAGGAATACCAACAATGAGCTCAGCTCTCTGCCACTTTTTGCATCCCAAAGTTTCACAAGATAGTCTTTGCCGCCTATGGTGCACAGAATTGAGTAAGTTCCGCATGATTAAACTCATTAAACAAGTACAAACATATACTAACCTGAAACCAGTAAAGACTTTGTAGGATGCCAATCGACCGTTTTAACATCCCAACCGTGGCCTGGCTGAGTTGAAGGGAAATTCAGGTTATTTGACGGAAAAACAAAGTATAACATAGTAACTTCAAATGATCAACTGTGTCAGATTAATATTTGTAAGAAAAGTTTAGCAACATTACCAGTTAATGATTTTTCCTCTTGGCATCTTGCGAAGTCCCAAACCTTCACGGTTCTGTCATCCGAGCAGGAGCAGAACTTCAAGTCGGTTCTGGAAAAACTGTTTGAAGGGCATGTTTCAGCACACATTGAACATGAACTTTGTCATAAACAAGAAAAAGTACATCAGACAGCCATCACCTTAAACCACGAACCGATTCTCCATGAGCTGTTTTATTCACTTTGACATTGTTCATGTTACTTTGCCAATACCTGGAGAATAATTCAAAAGGTTCAGCCATTCAGCTAAAGGGTTAAACAATTTACAGTTCAAAATGACAATTTTCTTGAAGGTACGAAAACGAAGGGACACGTACTTGATTGCACCACCATCATCTCCCGTAACCATCCAGTTTTCATTGTGACTCCAAACCATTGATCTCACAGGTAGATCATGAGCCTGATTGCAAAGTTTCTCTGAAAGTAAGTTAAAACTACCAGCATACAAGTACAGAAGTAATTAATGTGGAATACCTGAAGGATCATTTCAAAATTAAAAGATTGCCCATTCCATAGCGTAAATTCACCGCTTTGTGATCCAGTGATAAGTCGGCGGCCTGTAGGGGTCCACTTTATCCACAAATAAAATTGTATTATACCTCAAGTGGATGAAAATAACAAAAGTAGATGTTGATTGAAGTGATGATTATTGCTACATAATTGGCAATAGTTTAAAATAGCCAAAATTAATAAGACAATACAATTTCTTGACAATATTTACTTGGCTTGTACTAAGGCATAAAAGAAAGCAACTTTGACCAAGATCACAAGATTTACCAAAATGCAATAGTAATTTGCACATAGCATTGAAATTTTGAAAGTCTAACCAGTCATCAGTCCAGGATATAAGTGGTAGATTCTAATATTGTGTTATTGTTAATCATGAATGGCATATCAATGAGCATATTTATCCAACTGAAAGCAGTTAACAGATCTAATATCATAATACTAATTTGTAATCCATAAGATTGAAATATATGGATTAGATTTCATCAAAATCCTGATAGAGCTAGCTTGGCAATCAGAAAACGATAATAGTTTTGCAGGAAAGCAATCAGATTTCAGCAAGTGGAAGAAAGGATTCAAGGGTGATATTTTGCTGCAATCATGTATGATAAAAGTGTCTCTCAGATCCTCTCTTGGCTCAAGTTTCT
Source organism: Bothriochloa decipiens (assembly GCA_023333625.1). NCBI lineage: Eukaryota > Viridiplantae > Streptophyta > Magnoliopsida > Poales > Poaceae > Bothriochloa > Bothriochloa decipiens. The sequence goes on from CM041634.1 coordinate 60,448,621, forward strand.
TCTATAGTGTATCTCTACTTTAAGATTTATTTTTTTCCCTTTCCTTCTGTCATCATGTGTGTGTGTGCGTCTATAAAAGTATGCAACAGCGAAATGTTAAATGTGGATTATTGAGAAAGCAAAAAAGAAAGAGGTATTCCAATACTCAGTTACTCACCAAGACACGATTAATAGAGCATCGGTTCTTATTGATTGAAGAATGTACAAATTTGGCAGCAAAACTTGTGGAGGGATTGTCTGGATATGCGACAGACGGCAACATCTGCAATCATCACAGCTATCAAAATATATTTACAACAACAAGTAGTCATCAAGATCTTTGATCCATTGTATGCTAGATGCACATGTAACACTTTAATCCATAAAAATTTCGTGTAACATCTGATCTCGTGGTTTCATACACATAAAGGTATTTATCATAGCTTAGGTACTATCTTCTAAAGCTTAACCAATCAATATTCATAGCATAGGCAACTACTGCTCCATCTTTTCAATATATATGTTGCGAGTCAAGGAACATACATCCAGGACAGCAGCTGGAGTTGGCTGCAATGTGAATCGGTCCCTAGCGTCCCGCTGCCACATGCGAGCCTGCAATTGTACATAGTGGAAGTCAGCACTACAGATGGGAAGTAAACTGCAGGTACCAGATGATAAGCATGCATTACAAATTCAAACCAAGATTTAAACACAAACAGAAAAAAAAAACATAAAGGATGATCATTTCAGAGCGCTCCTAAATAAACCCTGTGTCCCTGTATCATTATTACCTGAACATGACGGACAACACTGCTTGTGTAGTCCACTGTTCGTCGCTGGACAGGCTTCCGCATCCTTTTAGCACCAAAATTGTCACCATAAGCTGCAGAGAATCAAGATTACAATGTGGTTTGTGTAGTTATGATAAGAAAAGGAAGGCCAGAAAGTCTACAGTTAAATCACAAGTAACTTCCCGTTGTTTAACTTTTAGTGGCAGTTGAGCTCACACTCTTGAGTAACAAGACGGACTGACAGTAATAAGGCAATAGCTGCAACCTAATATAGGCATCTAGCTACTCTTCTCCTGACACTAGAATGGAACAGCGACTACCAACGAATGAAAATTTTAGCTGTACCGTCGTAAGGAGGCTGCTGCTGCTGCTGGGGCGGGGGGCCCGGGTGTGCGGCGTAATCAGGAGGGAGATTGGTGGAGGACGCCGCGGACAGCTGCCGCATCGGCGGTCCGCGGTAGAACTCCCCGCCACCACCGCCAGCCTGCGGCGGCGGGTGCTGCGGTGGAGGCGGCAGCTGCTGTTGCTGCTGCTGCATCATCTCCGCCTCCTCGCCGCCGCCGGGAGCGGAGAAACGCCGAGGCGAGGGCTCTAGGGTTTTGGATCCGTGCGGCGGGAAAGGGGTCCGGCGGCTACTGGGTTCGGCTAGAGCGGGGGCGAGACGATGGGTTCCACTGTTGACGAGCCGAGGTCGAGCGAGCCTTGTTCCCCAGCTCGAGCTCAGCCGCTAACTCGAGCCAAACGGCGGGTCATGTGGCTTCCAGATTTGGGGTCGGATGGCTAGAGCTCGATACAAACTCGGCTCGTGTTATAAACGGGCCAATCGTGAGTCCGGGACTCGGGTTGTACGTGCGTATATGAGCGTTCTACTGTATAATTCTAAAAAAATATCTGTGGTGAATGTTAGCCGATCAGCCGACTCACTCACTTCCCATACGGGGGCATACGCCATGGAGCCCAAACATTGGCTTACCAAATCTTCTTTTGCAATTTCCTACAAATTTTCACACATATATACACATTTTGGAAAATGATATGATGGCTCATGTTTTAGCATTTCCAAAAAATTATACTTTGCAGATGCCTCGCTATCAAAGATAACACCGTTAAATCTCAAATAAATATAGAAAAAACAAAAAGTAATCTCAAATAAATATAGAAAAGATAAAAAGAATCATTAGATTTATAGCATAATATAATGGGAACGTATGCTATGGAAACCAGCCTCCTGTGCAAACTATGAAAACTCTAATCAATACCACACAAATCTAATCCGATAGCCAGAGATGGGGAGGTTATTTTAGCACTTAAACCTTCTCACTCATCTCATTTTAAAGGTGGGTTATTTTAGCACTTAAACCCTCCCACCTCTAGACATCAGATTAGATTTATGTGGTCTTGATTAGAGTTTTCATAGTTTGCACAGGAGGTTGGTTTTCATAGCATACGTTGCCTAATATAATATATTTCATAGTATACATATTGATAAAATTTAAGATAACTTAGCTTTAACCAAATCTATAATTATAATTTTATCGTATATCTTTTGGATGGAGATAATAGTGGTGTATTACTAAAGTTTATTGAATACTTCATTAAAGAGGGAAGACTGTTAACAATATTGGCTAGAGGCAACATGGTTCTCTCTATAAGTAACCATGATTGATGGCTATTGCTTGGGCACGGAAAAAATTTAGTCAATACATAAAAATATGATAATAATCAATAATCAATAACTTTTAAAAAGTCCGTTGAAAAATCATATGTGTGCCAAAATCTATTGGAAAATCATGTAAAACCTCATAAAAGAACTTCCTGAAAAATTTTAGATAGGTACGCTCGCGAAATACACATGTATCGTTATCTTTTTTTCCCTTTTTTGGAGGATATTGGATTTCATAGTTACTGTCTGTCCGTCTAAATGCACCCTTGATTAGATTCCACATTAGGAGACAGTGTCCTATGCTCTCGTAGAAGAATAACAAAATTTAAACTTCAAACCGTTATTTATTTTGAGATGGTGAGAAGGGACGAGTAGTTTGCAAAACTTGTGAAAAGCCATTATATATCACAGAAAATAAATTTGGGAAAAAAAAAAGAATGGCACCAAGTATGGCAGTACATTGTCATCTTGGTTTGAAAATAATATTGCGGACATGATCCCCACGTCGTGGTAATGTGCGTGGTCGCATTCGGCATTGCATGATGATGGACGCCCACATTTTGTCTCGTTCAGTCAGACTGACGATGACCATCGAGCAGAATTCAGGCACGAGCGCCGAGCACGACCCAACTCCGCCACCACCCGCCCCGCGGCGCGGTGCATTCCTCGGATTCATTTTTCTCCCGTCCCTCCTCAGCCCAGCTCCGATTCCAACGACCACCGCTCCTTCCCCGCCCCAGCCTAGCATCGCAGCGCCGCCCTCCGCGCACGTCCAGGTATCCTTCGACCGCAACCGCGCGCGCCTCTCTTCCTCCTCCTGCCGCAGCACGTCCTCGGTCCTCCTCGACGTCGTCGCCTCTGCCAGGGAGTCGCACGTGATCTATTCGGGCCTCCGTCGATTCCTTCGTCGGCGGCGTTGCCGTGACCCGTGGGCCCTGAAATCCAGACACTTATTGGGTCCTTCCTGGGATGGACGCCCTCGTTCATCCGGTCTGTCTCGGATTTGTTGCTGACCGCCCGCGCTGAGCCGCCCGCTGACAGGACGATGTAGAGAACAGAGGAGCGCAAGAACGGCAGGCGGCGTTCGGAACGAGAATCGAGATGGAGGGGCGCAATCCCATGCAGAGATTCGTTGATAGCCCAAAGCCATATAACAGAAGGTACGTTGATGTCCTTTGCGATTGCATTCCCGATTGATTTCGCAACTGGATTGGTCGTTTCGTGATTGCGCGCGGTTGCCGTGTCGTGCATCTATTCTGGTTCGTTATTTCAGAAACTGATGTTGTTTGCAACTGCATCCCCGATTTCGCAACTGGATTGGTTGTTTCATGCTTGGGGTTGTCTTGTGGTGCATCTATTCTGGTAAATTATTTCAGAAACTGATGCAGCAATCTTTCCTCTTCTACTAGGAAAGCGTGTGGAATGCAAACAAGGATGGATTCTAGTGACCATGGCGATCACCAAGGTCCGAAAGCTGGTGAAATGCCAGGCAAGATGGACAACGACCGTGCCGATCGTCAAAGCTTGAAAGCCTGTGAATTCACAGCCAAGATGGACAACGACCATGCCGATCATCAAGGTTCAAAAGCCAGCGAATTGCCAGGCAAGATGGATAATGACCACCCCATCCGTCAAGGTTTGAAAGCCTCTGGATTGCAACCCAACAAGATGGATGCTAGTGAGGATGGCATTTGCCAAGGTTTGAAAGCCTCTGGATTGCAACCCAAGATGGATGATAGTGAGGATGGCATTTGTCAAGGTTTGAAAGACTCTGGATTGACAACCAACAGGATGGATACCAATTACCAAGGTGACCGCAAAGGCTCCAAAGTATGTGGGGTGGCAACCAAGATGGATGCTAATGCTAGTGGCCAAGGCGATTGCCAAGGCTCCAAAATACGTGGGATAGAGGCCAAGATGGGTGGTAACGACCATGCCGATCACCAAGGCTCCAAAGTCTGTGGAATGCCAACCAAGACAGATGCTGATGATCAATGCAGTCCTAACCAAGGTTTTGTTACATGTAAGGCTCCTATTTCTTTATTGCTCACTTTGTAAATTGTAAGTCTGCATTCTTCCGTTTGTTTATATACTCATATTGAGTGAATCCGTGTGTTCTCGAAAATAATATTGACCCTATATGCTTCCATGATTGCTAACAGGTCCCTTTAAAGCAGCTGAGAGGTTAGATCATCTTCTGAACCAACCAGCAAACCGATCTTGTTCTGATTGTGGTGCTCCAGATCCAAAATGGGTGTAAGTATCCATCAATTCTACTAATTCTTTTTTTGTGTGTGTTGCTGCATTTCTTTTATCCATGCATTATTTTGAAAAAATAAAAAATTATCCGATGTTTTTTATGTTTGCAGGTCATTGACTTTTGGGGTTTTCATTTGCATCAAGTGTTCAGGAGCTCATAGAAGTCTTGGAGTACATATATCCAAGGTAAGACATGTCTTGAAGTGTTCTATTATGACCTTTGGAGCACATACCACTAGCCATTTGTTTTTGGTCTTCCATCTTTCATGGCCACTAATTCATTAGATTTGTTCATATGAATGGCTATTGGATGTGTTGTTACCACTAAATAGATAACACACATGAATTAGTCCTGTGAAATGTCTCTTCGACACGGTTGTCACCATGAATCACTCGAGTTCAGTGAGAGGCTGAGAGCTAGACCATGTTCAATACCTTAGTTTAGTGGTTCGAATATTCACTGTTCGGGGTTTACCAGAAATCTGTCTATTTCAGGTGGTTTCAGTGAAGCTAGATGAGTGGGCAGATGAGCAAGTTGATATCTTAGCCGATTCAGGTGGAAATGCTGCAGTAAACATGATATATGAGGCATTTGTGCCTGAAAACTGCCCGAAGCCAAAGCAAGATTGTTCAGCAGAGGAGCGCAATGATTTTATTAGGTAGACATTAATTTCAATCTTTTGATGTCTTGCTTGACACATTTGCATAGCAGGGTTTCCTTATTTATATACATTTGCCAGATAAATGGTCTTTCACCTTCTTATCTGCATTATGTGCAGGCGAAAATACGAGGCTCGACAGTTTTTGACTAACCCCCAGCTTTCATGCCCTCCGCGACGCAACGAGAAACAAAATCACCATCAACATAGTACTAGTTCAAACCGACAAAAAGGCCTTTCATTCAGGAACAGCTGGAGGAGAAAAGAACATGAGTCCAAAACAGTAAAGAAAACAGTACGATTGCATTATTCCAAATTCACTTTAGTCTGTTTTAAAACAAAATGTTGAAAACTATCTGACTCTCTGATATCTTATAGATCCAGGTGGGTATGGTAGAATTTGTTGGATTGATTAAGGTCGACATCCTAAGAGGCACAAATCTGGCTGTCCGTGATGTCATGTCAAGTGATCCTTATGTTATTCTTAACCTAGGGCACCAGGTAAGCAATTCACAAATTCACACAAAAAAAAAAATTGCATCCTAGGGCTATGTGAAGCTATTTCTATGTTCATGACTCCTGGTTCCTTCTTTTCTTTCACCTATGCAGACAATGAAAACAAAGGTTGTAAAGAGCAGCCTGAATCCTGTTTGGAATGAAAGACTTATGCTTTCGATACCCGACCCAACACCGCCGCTTAAACTGGTACATACTGTTTTTGCTTGTATTAAGGTTTAATAAGGTACACAGAAGGTTTTTATCAACACGTTTCGGCCATCAGCCTTATGCGCTTGAAACCTCCTGACAGCAAGTGTACGACAAGGACACGTTCACTACCGACGACCGGATGGGGGAGGCTGAGATCAACATCCAGCCACTGGTTGCCGCAGCCAGAGCCTACGAGACCTCAGCCATCACAGACACCGCGCAGCTTAACAAATGGATGGCAACAAATGGCATCTGGATCCCGAGGGACAGCGCCCTCTCCATCGTCAACGGCAAGGTGAAGCAGGTGGTGAATGCCAGGCTTCAGAATGTTGAGCGTGGCCAGCTTGAAATGGAGCTCGAGTGTGTGCCTCTCACTCAATAGCTGTGCCTGGAAAAAGTGTCTGCTCAGACGAACAACGTCGTTACGATGTATGAGACCAGAATTCAACCATGCGTTGAGGTTTCATTGTGTGGATTGTATCTGTAAAGTTGGGAAGGAATATTATAGGATGGAATGGAAGTTGTGATTTGTTCAGGTTCAGGGGAATGAGAAGTGAAGACCATTTTAGCACGGCCCTGCTTTGGTTTCAGGCATGTTCGGTTGAAGTCCATTTTAGCACGGCCCTGCTCTGGTTTCAGATTGTTCGGTACGAGTATAGCTTCACTTGGTTGTGTACTTCATTTAGTCTCTCCGTTTGTGACAGACATCTGAACTGATGCAAATACTTATGACGATTCTGCGTTGTACTCCCTCCGTCTCAAAATAAATGTCATTCTTATTTTTTTAAAAATCAACACTTTTAAAATACCAATAATTATATATTAAAATATATAAATATTTATGCTAGGTAATTAGTATAATCAGAAAGATCTTTTAAGTCTAGATTTTTAATAAAATTATTTGAAGGTGAAAATGTTACACGTATTTTATATAAACTTAAAGTTGAGAAAGTTTGACTGGCACGTATTCTATAGCGTCGTTTTTTTTTACGGAGGAGAAGTATATACTTGTATCATTGTATGTGTGGACAAACGAACAAGATATACCAGCCCCATTACTGTTGAAATGCGTGCCTAGTATATTATATCTGATGGCATCTGCATTTTGCAGTTTTCCGCTCTACCTATGGAGCACTTGCTTCAAGTGGGTGGAATGATCCGCGGGGTTTCTGCCGTAATTTCAGCGTCAATATCACCGATGGCTGCTGTCCCTTTTCTGATGCAAAGTCATGCTGAACTTTGTTTTGTAAAGGGAATACTTCATATAGTCAGTCCATCAGATGCTCTCAAACAAAGATGAAAGATCTCACCGCTGTCTTCACGTGCAGCCAGGACTGCATGTTAACTGGAGTAACCGAAAATTCGCAAATTCATTTGTTCAGATGCAAAATTCCGTGACAGAGAGAGAAAAAGAAAAAACTCGCAAACCTGCTAGAAACAGGTTCAAATGCGTTTTGGACGGGTACAATTTCTCTGTGCAACGTCTGTGGGGCATCCTCTCATCCTGTCCGTCCATCCAAAGCACCTAACGCCCGCCATCAATCGCACATTCCCTGCCCCCAGGCGTTGCTCTTGCGCCGCAATAAAGCCACCCACCTCCTCCTCTCGCTCCGCCGCCGCCGCCTGCCTGTCTCTCGGTTTCCTCTCGCCCGCCACGGAATTCCCCCGCCACCACACCTCAGTCCCAAAACCCCGGACCCGCCGCCGCGGAAAAACCCTAGGCGGCCATGGACGCCGCGGCGCTGGAATCGCTCATCCTGGACCTGCACGCCATCGAGGCCGTCAAGTTCGGCTCCTTCGTGCTCAAGTCCGGCATCACCTCGCCCATCTACCTGGACCTGCGCGCGCTCGTCTCCCACCCGCGCCTGCTCTCCGCCGTCGCCTCGCTCCTCCACGCGCTCCCGGCCACGCGCCCCTACGGCCTCGTCTGCGGCGTCCCCTACACCGCGCTCCCCATCGCCGCGGTCCTCTCCGTCGACCGCTCCATCCCCATGCTCATGCGCCGCAAGGAGGTCAAGGCGCACGGCACCGCCAAGTCCATCGAGGGCGCCTTCCGCCCCGGGGACACCGTCCTCATCATCGAGGACCTCGTCACCAGCGGCGCCTCCGTGCTCGAGACCGCCGCGCCGCTCCGCGCCGAGGGGCTCGTCGTCGCCGACGCCGTCGTCGTCGTCGACCGCGAGCAGGGCGGCAGGGAGAACCTCGCCGCGAATGGGATCACGCTGCACTCGCTCATGACCCTCACCGAGGTGCTCGCCGTGCTGCTCAAGCACGGCAAGGTGACCGAGGAGAAGGCGCAGGAGGTCAGGCAGTTCCTCGACGCCAACAGGAAGGTGGCGGTGCCGGGGGCGGCGCCTGTGAAACCCAGGGTGCTCAGGAAGACATATTCGGAGAGGGCCAAACTGGCCGCCAACCCTATGGGGAAGAAGCTCTTCGAGCTCATGGAGGCCAAGCAGACCAACCTGTGTGTCGCTGCTGATGTTGGGACAGCAAAGGAACTCCTTGAGCTGGCTGACAAGGTATGTAGGAGCGTATTGCATTATTTAGTACTAGTTTTGGGCTTCTGATGTTGGTTGGTAGATAAAGACTTATTAAGGACTTAATCGATTAGAACGTCACTCGATTTATACTCTTGGATGCATATAATTAGCTAGCTTGTCAATATATTATAAATAATTTTAGAAAATGGAGGTAACCTCTGTCCTCTGCACTAAGTAGGGATGCAATTTATAGGTGCAACACAACTTTGGTGGTGTGGCCTTGTGTAGTATTGTGCAACAGGCACTCGCATAAGCTCTTGATTTGTTAACTTAAGTTTAGTCATATGAAAATATTGAGAAGTGAATGTACTGCCATATGTCTTCAACATTTGGCATTTTGAATAGTGTGTCCCGACTCGGACATTATAATATCGCATCATACCATTCTGTCTGCTTACATGCCTTTTGAATTTGCTAAAAATAGTGCTTAATAGTAAAACAGTTTTGTTCTTGTTCTCATTTCTCACGTCTTTTGGAAGAATGAATCCCCATGTTTGATATGTACATTTATTATTATCAAACTGTTTTGCAGGTCGGCCCTCAAATTTGTATGTTGAAAACCCATGTGGATATATTATCTGATTTTACGCCAGATTTTGGCTCTAAGCTCCGCTCGGTATGTGCTCCCATGATACTATACTGGCTTTTGCTCATGTCGCTTTTGTGTTTTACTTCTACAATCATATGCTACATGGTAGCTCCGATCCATAGATGTAAAAGAAAAGGCACAGTCATTGTTGTGATGATTTCACCTAGCCTGCATCGGTAAAGAGATCCTCATCGGTAAAAGAAAAGGCACCTGGTGATATTAGTCTATTAGGAGGGAGCTGATGGCTTATTAGATAGGCTACTGGCTTGATTGGGAATGGGGCAGAGGTGTGGAGCCAGGAAAGGGCAAGGATGGGTGATGTGCAAGTGGAGATGTGCTTGGGAGGGTGCTAAGCCTTTGTTCATGGCATGACTTTGAGCTCTTAGTCAATAGAGTTGGTGGCTTTTCTATGGGCCGGACTGGTGCTAACAGCCCCCTAGCACCGTTACTAGCTCTGCCCATATGTTGGGATAGTGGCCGATTAGTGTCTTGTGCGGCTCATATGTACATGTGCTAGTATATGTGCAAATTTGTAGGTGGCCTGCCTAGTCGCCTGGTTGTACTTGACCTTGGGCCATTGGTTGGCCGAGGTTTCAAAGCAACTATTAGCAGAATACAGTCTCTGATGATACGGTTTTATTAGGTAGTACTCCACTCCCTCCTTTCCAAATATAGTTCATTTTGGATTTGTCCTCAGAAGTTTACTTCTCTAACTTTGACCAAGCTTATATTATATCTAACTAGTTTCATGAATTCATCACTAAACAGTTTACGATATTGTGTTTATTTGAACTTGTAGATGATTATGTTTGTTTTTCTAAAAGCTTGATCAAAGTTAGAGAACTTTGACTTAGGAAAAGCCAAAGTGAACTATAATTTGGAACGGAGGGAGTATGTTCATTTCTGCTGTGATTAGAAGTTTCTTTGATCCATTCAGTGTCCCCGTGTCATGGTTTCCATATTCCTTTAATATTCTCACTTTGGGAACATATCAGAAATTTAGATAATACTTTGTTTGTTTGATAAGAACAAAAAATGTTAGAATTTCCTAAACCATACTTTTTTTGTTTGATAAACTACCGGAATTATTTTCTGTCATAACAATGAGATGTTGTGCTTAAATTATTACCTGGCTTCCCTTTTACGTCACCTATTTAATTGATTCCTAACATTTTGTTGAAGATTGCTGAGAAGCACAACTTCTTGATCTTCGAGGACCGCAAGTTTGCTGACATTGGAAATACAGTGACAATGCAGTATGAAGGGTGAGAAAAGAACTTTAATATCTATATGCTCACTTGTATGATGTCGCATCTTTATATTTGTGTGCTAATTTTTTTTTCCTGCTTTGGTTCAGAGGAATATTCCGCATATTGGACTGGGCTGATATTGTTAATGCGCATATAGTACCTGGACCTGGAATCGTAGATGGCTTGAAGCTGAAGGTATCTTATGCTTTATTATGTGTATTACTTGCATTGCAAGTATTAAATAATGACTTGAATAAGTTACTGTTGCATATAAGAATAGCTGATGAATCGTGGCACTAACACCAACTGTTGTGTTCTGGCCTTGAAGGGTTTGCCTAAAGGAAGAGGGCTGCTTCTGCTCGCTGAGATGAGCTCTGCTGGCAACCTTGCTCATGGAGATTACACTGCTGCTGCTGTAAAGATTGCTGAACAACATTCTGACTTTGTTATGGGATTTATATCAGTAAATCCTGCATCTTGGTCAGTAACACCATCAAGCCTGGCATATATCCATGCCACACCTGGAGTTCAGATGGTCGCTGGAGGAGATGATCTTGGGCAACAATACAACACTCCTGAGTCTGTGAGTACAACTGTGCCTGTACTGTCTGTTTGTGTGCCTATTGGATTATTGGTGTTTATTGATGCATCTTAATGCTTTCAGTTTGTTATACCTGCACATCTTTGCAAAATTTGAATTTGGTAACATCACTACATTATACAATTTGCAAAGCATCAGTTTGTTAGTAGGCAGGTTTCCCTTTGACCATGTGGTATTTAGATCATAATGGCCACATCCATTAAAAATCTGCCGTTTTGTTTAGTACCAAAATTTTACTTTACATATTGTTGGAGTTGTGTTGATATATATTGTAGCATGGACAATTATTGCTGCCAGTGAGACTATTCCCCTTTTGAAAGGTTTAAATCAAATCTTGATATATACTTCAGTAGTTCAGTTGGAAGTTTTCTTGCCTTCAGCGTTTATGACAATCTGAGTAATTTATCTCTTAACATTAGCATTGCCTGATAAATCATGGATTTTGTAATTCAGGTGGTAAACTACAGGGGCAGTGACATAATCATAGTTGGACGTGGGATTATAAAGGCTAGCGACCCTATGAAGACGGCATGGGAGTACCGCTTGCAAGGGTGGCAGGCATACAAGAACAGCTTGCTATGAGGGGGCGCCGCGAGCATTCCAATTATAAGGGCAAATCCAGGCGTTTGGCTTAATAAGAGCATGCGGGAAGGTCCCCCTACAGTTGAGTCAGGACCTAATTGCAATCAGACTCACTGCAGAGGAGACTCATCCAGAGCATGCTCCATCATTGTTTGTGTTAGAATAATTTCCTCTTGGTTCACTGTTCTGGTTGGTTGATTGAGTTATTAGGCATTGTGATGTCTCTTATTGCCACTCTGGGTTAGCTCCGGACTCCCGAGCAATTTGATGCTGTCGATGCCGAAAATCGGATGACTCAAAGTGTGCTTTAACTTGGCGGCAATTATATTTTAAAAAATATTAATATTTATAATACATAATTAGTATTATTAGAAAGATCTTTAAATTTAGTTTTTTAATAAATTTATTTAGAGATTTAAATATTATATATATTTTTTATAAATCGAGTTAAACTTATATCACGAAAATTAAAATGACAGTTAATTTGGAACGGAGCGAGGAGATCCCGAACTGCCGCCGCGATTGCTTGCTGTTGTCTTCAGGCTTGCCGCGCGTGCAGATTCCGCTGCAAAAGCTTGCCACGTGCGGGTGGCGTATCATCGTTCTCATTTCTCGCACCTGAAGAGTGACGATGTGGCCTCAAGTGCCGTTGGCGCACTTCGCCGCTCCGGTGTGGGCCTGTGCGGGCACCAATCTTCTCCGGGACGCTTTCACTCTTGACGACTAGCCGACGACCGACGAGCTGCTTATTTGTCGGCTTGTGTATTGGTACAAGAGCATTTCTACACGTACTCATTTTCCGCAAAGAAAAATGTCGAGGACAAGAACTCCACAAAGAAAAATGTCCAGACAAGAACGGAAGTAAATTTGATGTTATGATAGTTTTTGCATGCGACCTGTGGTTGTGGTGTTTATGGGAATCGTGGCAAACGAGATGAAGATCAATCTGATTTTTCATTAGGATTTTCAAAATGCACTGTTGCGCTTGCGAATCTCGGCAAAAATTCACGTGACCTCGCTGCCTTTCTTCCCCAGTACGCTAGTCTGAACTCTGAAGCCTCCCCTCGGTCGCACAGTCTCACAGTCACTCAGAGAGTCACAAACCCCGCCCGCCCACCAACACCACCATGGACGCCGGCGCGAAGGAGGCGCTGATCCTGGACCTGCAGGCGGTGGAGGCCGTGAAGCTGGGCACCTTCGTGCTCAAGTCCGGGATCACCTCCCCGATCTACCTGGACCTCCGCGTGCTCGTCTCCCACCCACGGCTGCTCGCCTCCGTCGCGTCCCTCCTCGGCTCGCTCCCGGCCACGCGGCCCTACGACCTCCTCTGCGGCGTGCCCTACACGGCGCTGCCGTTCGCGGCCGCGCTCTCCGTCGCCGCCTCCGTGCCGCTGCTGCTCAGCCGCTACGACACCAAGCGGGTCGAGGGTGCCTACCGCGCCGCCCAGACCGTGCTCATCGTCGAGGACCTCGTCACCAGCGGCGCGTCCGTGCTCGAGACCGTGGTCCCGCTCCGCGCCGAGGGGCTCGTCGTCGCCGACGCCGTCGTCGTCATCGACCGCGAGCAGGGTGGGCGGGAGAACCTCGCCGCCAACGGGGTCGCGCTGCACTCGCTCATGACCCTCACGGAGATGCTCGCCGTGCTGGTGAGGCACGGGAGGGTGGGCGAGGAGAAGGTCGCTGAGGTCAGGCGGTTCCTCGATGCGAACCGGAAGGTGGCGGTGCCCCGCGTGCCTGCTGCTGGACCGCCCAAGCCGGCGGCTGCTGCTCCTAGGAGGAAGTCGTTTGCCGAGAGGGCGGGGCTGGCCACGAACCCCATGGGGAGGAAGCTGTTCGAGGTGATGAAGGTGAAGCAGAGCAACTTGTGCGTTGCGGCGGATGTGGAGACAGCCAAGGAGCTACTTGAGCTTGCTGATAAGGTATTTCTATTGTTGATGATATTTTTTTTTTTTTTGCACTTGCGATGCCTTGCTAATTTGTTGGCCTAATTTGCTTGTCCCATTTGTGTAGGTTGGTCCAGAGATTTGTATGTTAAAAACTCATGTTGATATCTTGTCTGACTTTACACCAGATTTTGGAGCCAAGCTTCGCACAGTATGTTCTCCTCTGACAACATCTTTCTTATCTTCTGTCGTGTTGTATTACTGATCATCATTCTTCTATTGGTGGGTGGTATGTTTTGATTTCTATGTTCACTAAAAGGATGGTAGTGTCCATAATAGCCCAGTTGGACTTCTGAAGTTGCACTTTGTCTGTCAGAAATCATGGTCCTCGTATTATCACGTAGCCCGACACAGTATCCTTGTGTAATCGGAATGGGTTGTCCATTACTGAAAGGCAAAATTCTATATCAGTCCAATCTACTTGGTCCTTTAGCTTGATTTTATTTTATTTAGTAGTAGAGGTGTTTTGTGTATTCCAGTTCCAAATGCTGAAGTTATACTCTGCATCTGGTTACTGCATAGCTTACTGGGTACTGCACTGATTCTTAACATTCAATTGAAGATTGCTGGTAAGCACAACTTTCTGATATTTGAAGACCGCAAGTTTGCTGACATTGGGAACACAGTAACTATGCAGTCTGAAGGGTGAGAAAAAAATAATTATATATCTTTGTCTTATCTTTATTTTCCTTCTTTATCTATTTGTGTGATAGACTCCTTTTTACTTTGGTACAGAGGTATATTCCGCATATTAGACTGGGCGGATATTATTAATGCGCATATAGTTCCTGGACCTGGGATTGTAGATGGCCTGAAGCTGAAGGTACTTTATGACATATACATAAGCCTTACACAACTGCTGAGTTAAATATAATAGTTAATGTTGCAGCTGCTAATAGCTCATACAAGTGCATTTCTCACAGTAATTGTTCTGTTCTGGCATTGAAGGGTTTGCCTAAAGGAAGGGGGCTGCTTTTGCTTGCTGAAATGAGCTCAGCTGGCAACCTTGCTTATGGAGACTACACTGCCGCAGCTGTAAAGATTGCCGAGCAACATCCTGACTTTGTAATAGGATTTATATCAGTGAATCCAGCATTTTGGTCACCAGCACCGTCGAGCCCAGCATTTATCCATGCCACTCCTGGCGTTCAGATGGCTGCTGGAGGAGATGCCCTCGGGCAACAATATAACACTCCCTTTTCTGTGAGTGCCTTTTGCCATTCGTTTCTCGTGTGACTGCTCTCTGCTGTGGTGTTTTGTTCAGAAATCATATTTTTTATGCTTCAAAGTGGTTATATATCTTCAAAATTGCTAGGTTAGATTAGTTATACCTTAACAATGGTGCCAGTTCTTGAAAAATTTAGATAAAACATGGCACCACCTTAAAATCTTGGTATCAGTTAAGTTTGATAATAATATGAAAGTACATGTAGATAATATTGGTTATAAGCACTACTATAATATATACTTATTGCTGATTGCTTATATATTTTAAATGATGACAACGGTCAGTACTGTAAACAAACATCAACATAACTTCAGTATTTCTAGTTTGTCAGAAGAATAGATATTGGATGTGTTTAAAATATAGATACCTCCTTTAGCTTGCAAACTGAAGTTTTCTTCTTTATTGATATGGAGACTTTCTCAGTACTGTAAACCCACTCTGTTTTAATTTGATGTCTGCATCATAATCTTCTCTTTTCATTTTTAATCCGGTAATTTTTCTTGATATAATTGGAGTGCATATACATTGGTAGGAATTTCTATTGTATTCGTTTGGGTCTGATTTCTGAAAGCTTCAAACTTTTTCATTCAAGTGCATTACACTGATCTTAGAGCTTTCTGACTTGCAACACTGTTGTGTGATACCAGGTCATCAACGATAGAGGCAGTGATATAATTATAGTCGGACGAGGGGTAATAAAGGCCAGTAACCCTGCAGAGACCGCGAGGCAGTATCGCATCCAAGGGTGGGAGGCATATCAATCCAGCTTGTCTTGAGGAAGCGACTGTTGAATGTTGATGTAATAAGAGTATGCCCCGTCTAGGCATGCAAGACCTTGTTTAATTCCCTAAATTCACTTCCAAATTTTACTATATAGAATTCTTATTTTCCATCACATCAAAATATCGATAAATGTATAGAGTACTAAATATAAATGAAATCAAAAACTAATTGCACAGTTTTGTTATACTTTACAAGACGAACGTTTTGGAGTCTAATTAATCAATATTTGATAAATTATTATTAAATAAAAATAAAATTACTATAGTACACGGGCACTGTACAAACACCGAATCGGCCACTCGAATCGACGAACTAAACAAGGCCCAACTGCGTTTCACCTGCCCATCATTCTCACGCAGTGATTTTGGGTAATTATTCTCACTGTACCCCCGGATGCTAGAATTTGAAACAAGGGAATGCCAAATTGTAGCTGAATTTTTCAAATGTATGTCTCTTATCGGGGAGCGGTGATAGTACTAGCTTCTTTTTTCGCATTTCGACCGGACTTATATATTTCTCCTTATTTATTTATGTTTACGAAGATAACATCATAGACAAGCTAAAGGGAAAAAAGATAAGCGTCGCAGAGCAAGGGTGCTTCATGGGACTTCTACGTTTCCTATAAAGAGGTTGTCGCCATGTGTCTTCTTCGATAGCTTCACCAACCTATTTTTTACCGTCATTTCGGACGGTCGGTCCATCCGGATACACGCATCTAATCATTCTCCTCAGCACCTTAGTCGACGCTCTTTTCTTTCGGTCACAGGACCTTAATGTAACTTGGTCTTCCTTAGAAGACCTATGTGTAATATAACTGCTTTAATATGTAATATATGTTGTTGTAAAAAAAAGAGGCAGTTGCTTACTAGGAAAAATTATGTAGCAGACAGCTCAAATATAGCCTAGTTGCATACAGCTGTGACTCACCCATGCATATGTCCATATACATACACTACCAAGCTAAAGATTAGTTACAATTCCACAAAAAAAAATCTTATTCACTTACGCAAACACAAAACGATATTTTATTTGACTTTACAAGCCATGCAACAGCACTAGAGTAAAAAATCCACTGAGAATGTCTTTTCCTGTAGGAAGAGTTTTCACCATAACGTGCAATTCATGATGAATTCAAGAGTTGGGAACCTAAATGTCCAGATTAATTTTGAATATCAGAATGATCACAAACATCTAGATAGAATTTCGGTGCAACAAGAAAATAAAATTCGATACAAATACAAACCAGTGTTCATCTTGCTTCAGTCAGGTTGCCTCTCGCTCCATCCCAGATTTCAGATTCGCAATTTTTTTTTAAAAAAAAAGAAGAAGCCCAAATAAGCTCTAACCGAAGCCCACTATGTCAGAACCTCCTAAATCATATGGCCCACATGCATGATTATTGTCTAAACAGACTCCAAATAACCATGACTGTGTTCCATACGACTTAAAAAGTCTGTCGGGTAAATCCCGAATCATCCACGATTCTCCGAGCAGGATCAATCATTGTAGAGAGACATTGCAGTATTACAACAGTTTGATATAAATAAATTACCACGGAGTAAAACAGCGAAAGACTTACAATAACATACATTTACAAAACTCTGAGTTTCAAATATTTACAATGATAGGTTTAAATTATACAAACCATAATAGTAGTGGAGTAGCAGTAGATTCCAATATTACACAAAAGCTCTGCCCCGAGCTAAACATCTTACTCGTCGTCGCTTTCCTCGACGACTGTCATGTAGCAGGATGCAAAACATTCCTGCCCATGAGGCTCACCTGCAACAAGGGTTAAACAAACCCTGAGTACAAGAGTACTCAACAAGACTGACCCGACGAAAGAGAAAGGTAGAGAATCTAGAAATGCAGGCTAGAGGGACAAGGTAAGGTTTGTAAGAGATAAAAAATTTTGCAGAAAAGCTTTACAAAAAGGGAAGGTTGCTTGGACTACTTCCAATTACCAAACAATTTCGTTATTGAACCTCAATTTTTGTTCAAGTTGTTACTACGATGATGAACAACGATCCAGTTCACCAACGAACGGGACCTAGGGCATCAACAGACGAGAACACTACAGAGGGACTCCATTCCCAGTGCAAGTTCGCCATCCGGACTCGATTTATTACTATCATCAAGATTTCAACAAAGAAACCAATCTCATCTTTTTCATTCTTTTGCCTTTGAACAATTTAAATAAATAAGCAGGGCTAAGCATTACTACTCCTCTTCCAAGTAGGTAACAAGAATTAAGGAAATAAGACAGGTAATGCAATTTGTGGGTTTTCACTCAACTCCTATTACTTAATGCACATATTATAGCTGAAGCGGTAAAACTTTTTATAAATAGAATAGGGTTGAATGCATCCGGGGCTTGCCTTGATGTTCGGGGTAGAAGTTCTCGAATTTTGGATCAGCTCCCGATTCTTGAATCTGCTCATCCTTCGGGTCTGGGTAACAACGTTAACTCTCCGTTAACGAAAACTACTCGATAATTAATATGCTTCAACATGATGGAATAGTAAACATGATGCTCGATGAGTGCATGATCAGATTAAGGGATCGAGTACAACTTTTCTTCACGATAAAGTTGCAAGCCAACAAAACTTCATTTATAAAACTCATTAGGGTTAACTAAGTCATTTAAGAGGTTAATCAAACACATAAAATAACGTTAATTAAGCCCTAATGACATGATTAAGATAAGCGTAAACAATTAATTAAAGTGCCAAAGGTCATTAGGGTTAATGACCCAAGGTCATCAATCAATCCCAAAGTCAAACAAATCCTATAATGATTAAGTTAACTAAAAGGGGTTATTTAATTATTTAAAAGCATTAAATAAAGGCATAAAAATTAAAGTTATCAAATTAAGTCCAAAATTTTATTTTAGAAAGCTCTTAGCCTAATTAGATGGAAAAACAAATTTCAGAATTAAAAGCCAATTATTTTATTTATTAAAAATCATTGAAGGTCCATTTTTCAATTAAAAGGGCTAATTTTAACATATTCAAAAAGTACTCAAATTTGGCATTTCATATTTTTCCTAGGTAGATGACATCATAAAGAACATTCACAAAATTTTTTAGAATTTTTGGAGCTATATATGAATTACTATGAATTTTTAAAGAAAATAGCATTTAAATCATTTTCTAAAAATAGAAAAAAGAAAATCGGCACAGTGCTCCCGGGTCAACAGTCGACCCCGCCGGAGTTGACCGGTGATTCCTCGCCGTCGGTGAGGTTTCCGGTGATGGGGTTTTCTCCTACTTGCTCATCTTGACACGGCGCATCCAACGGACAGGTTAACGCAACGGCGGAGCGAGGGCAGCATGCACGCCGGCGGCAATGGCGGCGCGGCGGAGCTCGGACGCGGCGGCGTCGCTCACCGGAGTGATTTCCGGCGATGGCAAGGTCACGGTTAAGTGCAGGGTACTCAAACGGACACATCTGGTAACTAGATGACATCGGCTCCGAGTTCCTAGCCAGGGCAGCAACGTGCGCGGCGGAGCGGCACTGCCGTGCCGGCGGCGAGCCACGGTGGCCGGCGGCTACGGTGCAAGATTGATGAAATTGATGACACGGATAGGTGCAGGGGCTCACCACGGCGCTGATGCGCACGTTAATGAAGGTCCGGAGTAGTTGGGTTGAGCTGCGGTTGACGGCGGTGATGGCGGCGGCGGCGCTCCGATGGCACGACGGCGTCACAACGGCCTCTGGTAATGCGCTGCTCAAACCAAGGTGCGCATCAGATGCAGGATGACACGGAGAACATGATTACAGGGTCATCGGTAAAATATTTTCACCTCCGGCGACGGCAAACGGCGGAGATGGCGCGGCGGCGCGACTGACCGGCCGCGAAGAAGATGATGGCGTACAAACGGCTCGGGCGAGGAGAGCAAGCATGAACTGGCTCAAACGGACCGTAAGGAAGTGGCGGAGCTTTGGGCAAGAGCAATTGGACAGAGGTGGAGCGTCGTCGGCGAATTCGGGCAGCGGAGCGAGGTCGTCGGCGACGGCGGCGGGAGGAAGAAAGAAGAAAAACGACGTCGGCCGACTGCTATTTATAGCACGAAGATGATACTTGAGCGAGTGACACGACGACGGTGAACCTTCGCGCGTCCGTGAGCGCGCGGGCGGCCGAGAAGGTGCGGCGGTGGACGGCAGCGCGCGATGAGAAGCCGGCCATGGCGTCCGCCGATAGGGTTAGGTACTGTTCGCAGAAATTACAGAAATGCCATCGGTTTAAAAATACAAATTACTCCAAAATTTGTATAAGAACTCGAAAATCTCCAAAAATATCATTTGCATAACTTTTCAAGAGCTACACTTTTCCTTTAGCTGATACCCTCAAATTCTGTCTAGATTTTGAAATTTGAATTCAAATTTGAAAAGGGGATAAAACCCTAGAAATAAGCATCTGAAATTACTTTTGATTTCTCAACAAAACTTGAAAATCTTCAAAACTATGAAATGTTGAGCTTGTCAAACCAAACTAATTCAAATGATGAATAATTTTTGAATTATGGTTTTAAAATCAAAATGGGATAAATGCTAGAAACTGTATTTTCAAATTAATTTGAAATTCCTTTTGGAAACTTGAAAAACTTTGTATACCAACTTTGTAGCTCTTGTCAAGATCTACAAACTGTCTTTTTAGAGTATCTCCAAATTCCTTATAGATTTTGAATTAGAGAAAAGGGGGTAAAACTAGGGTTTGAAATAAAGGGTTTTTAAAATAGAATTTAAACTCAATTTGGTTTCTAACTTAATTGGTTGGTTATTAGTGATCACAAACATCATCCAAGGACATTTTTAGGTCATTGACCCAATGACACCCTTGGTTGACCAAGTTAACTTTTGAAAAACCTTTTATAGCATTTCCAATTTGAATTTAAACTTGAATAGCCAGACTTAAAAATAAGCTTGGGAATCCAAATTTAATTTCAAATATGGAAATCATCTTTAGGGTTGGACTTAGACTTATACACTATGCTTGACACTAGTGTAAGCACAGTTTAGACCTCAAGTACATAGAGTATAGACTAAGTATTTGTGATGACATTCGAAAATAGGGTTTTATTATTTCATGTGACAAACATTACAGAAGCTCAATCAACCTAGGAAATGTAAACTTGTTTTAGTTGATGCACATTAAGGTTGAATTAAGCATGAATGCTTTGCAGTGCATATGATGACATGGCATGTTTTAGTTAACATAACACCAGAGGTGTTACAGCCTTTCCCCCTTAAGGAAATCTTGTCCCGAGATTTAAAGCCTAGAGTGAAGTAATGGAAAAGGAAATGTGTCAGGAAACACACTTTTACTTGGTTTACAAACGAAAGGAATTGTACTACTCACATAGAGAAGTTACAACTCATAGAGGAGATTATCACTTAGATAGAAGCATAAAACTCCGGGAAGTTTTCCAATAGATAATCCTCTGATTCCCAAGTAGCTTCTTCTTCTGAATGTTGATCCCATTGTATCTTGTACCACCTGATTGTTCTGCTTCGCGTAACACGATCCTTCTGATCCAAAACCCGAATTGGATACTCAGAGTAGGTCAAATCAGGTTCAAGTTCAATACCTTCAACATCAACGACTTTATCCGGCACTCGAAGACACTTCTTAAGTTGAGACACATGGAACACATTATGTACGGCCGACAACTGCTCAGGCAGTTGCAGACGATATGATACCTTTCCAATTGGTGCCAGAATTTGAAATGGTCCAATGTAACGAGGTGCTAATTTACCCTTGACTCCAAACCGGGTAACTCCTTTCATGGGTGATACCTTTAGATACACGTGATCTCCCTTGTTGAAAAACAATGGTCGACGCCTTTGGTCTGCATAACTGTTCTGACGAGATTGTGCTATCTTTATATTCTGTTGTATCTGTTTAACTTTTGCTTCTGTTTCTTTTACCAAATCAACTCCGAAAAATCTTCTTTCTCTGGGTTCAGACCAACTTAATGGAGTTCTACATCTACGACCATACAATGCTTCAAATGGTGCCATTTTAATACTTTCTTGATAACTATTATTATAAGAGAACTCAGCTAAAGGTAAACACTCATCCCATTTCTCTGGAAAATTAAGAACACATGCTCTCAATATATCTTCAAGTATTTGATTTACTCTTTCAGTCTGACCTCCTGTCTAGGGATGGTAGGCTGTACTGTGCAAAAGATCAGTACCTAAAGACTTGTGTAATTGCTTCCAAAACTGGGAGACAAACTGCGTGCCTCTATCAGAAACAATTGTCTTGGGTACCCCATGAAGACTTATGATGCGCTCAAAATACAGTCTGGCATATTGTGAAGCTGTAGTTGTAGTTTGAACTGAAAGAAAATGTGCGGTCTTTGTGAGTCGATCCACTATAACCCAAATTGAATCAAAACCCTTTGCTGTCCTGGGTAGACCCACGATAAAGTCCATACTTATATCTTCCCATTTCCAAGCTAGAATAGGTAATGGCTGAAGTTCTCCTGCTGACTTCAAATGTACAGCTTTAACTCTCTGACAAGTATCACACTAGGCCACATACTTAGCAATTTCTATTTTCATCTTGGTCCACCAAAATCTCTGTTTCAGATCATGATACATCTTATTACTTCCTGGATGAATAGAGATCTTTGAAAGATGTGCTTCATCAAGGATCTTTTGTCTCGACTCAAGATCTTTTGGTATGACCAGACGATTCTTATACCATAAGACATCTGCTTCATTAATTGTGAAACAAGAATTCTTTTCATTTTTAACTTTCTTTTTGATATACTTAATTCCCTTATTACTTCTCTGAGCAGTAATAATTTGATCTCTGATGGTTGTCTCAACAGCAATGTTAGACAAACTGCCTTGTTGCACCATTTCTATACCCAGTTTTTCTATATCATGACATATAGAGATATCCAAAGGTTTCACTGTTAAGCAATGACAATGACTTTTTCGACTAAGTGCGTCAGCCTCTACATTGGCTTTTCTAGGATGGTAATAGATTTCCAAATCATAATCATTGATTAACTCTAACCATCTTCGTTGCCTCATATTCAAATCATCTTGAGTGAATATGTATTTCAAACTCTTATGATCACTGTAAATATTGCATTTATTACCCCATAAATAATGTCGCCATATTTTTAAGGCATGGACAACAGCTGCCAATTCTAAATCATGTATGGGATAATGCTCCTCATGTGTCTTCAGCTGTCTAGAAGCATATGTAATGACTCTCCCCTCTTGCATCAACACACATCCAATACCTATACCAGAAGCATCACAATAGACATCAAATGGCTTCTCAATGTTTGGCTGTGCTAGAACAGGTGCAGTAGTCATTAGTTTCTTTAATTTCTGAAATGCCTCTTCACAGGCAAGTGACCAAACAAACTTGACATCATTCTTTAACAATTCAGTTATTGGCTTGGATATCTTTGAGAAATCTGGTATGAAACGACGGTAATATCCCGCCATTCCCAGAAAGCTCCGAACTTGGTGCACAGTCTTTGGTGGTTTCCAATCCAGTATATCCTTTACTTTACTAGGATCAACAGCAACACCCTTGCTTGATAACACATGTCCAAGAAATTTCACTTCTTTCAGCCAAAACTCACATTTACTAAACTTGGCATACAGTTGATGTTCTCGTAAACGTTGCAAGACAATTCTGAGGTGTTTAGCATGTTCTTCTTCATTCTTAGAATATATCAATATGTCATCAATAAAGACAACCACAAACTTATCTAGTTCTGGTATGAACACTGAGTTCATCAAATACATGAAATAGGCCGGTGCATTGGTAAGTCCAAAAGACATAACCAAATATTCATACAGACCGTACCGAGTGGTAAAAGCGGTCTTTGGAACATCTTCTAGACGAATCTTGATTTGATGATACCCAGATCGAAGATCAATCTTAGAGAATACCTTTGCTTCTGCCAATTGATCAAAAAGCAGATCAATGCAGGGTAGAGGATACTTATTTTTAATGGTTACCTCATTCAAGGGACGATAGTCCACACATAATCTCAAACTTTGATCTTTCTTTTTCACAAAGAGAGCAGGACATCCCCAAGGTGATGAGCTAGGTTGAATAAAACCTTTATCTCGTAGCTCTTGCAATTGAATCTTGAGTTCTGCTAACTCAGGTGGTGCCATCCGATAAGCTCTTCTGGATATTGGAGCAGTACCAGGTTTCAAATCAATTCTAAACTCCACATTTCTATCAGGAGGTAAACCCGGTAACTCATCGGGAAATACATCAGGAAACTCATAGACCACTGGTATCTCCTCAATCTCTTTTACAGATGTGGCACATACCTTTTGAACATTCCTCTTAAGTGTCGGAAGTTGGATAAGAAGTGAAGTTTTGCAATTGGGTATGTTTAATCTCACAGTTCTATTCAGGATATCTATCACAGCGCCATGCCGTTTCATCTAATTCATACCCAGGATCACATCTATATCTTGATCCTTTAATATTATCATATTAGTGAGAAAACTATACCCACCCAAACTTACTGGCACATCATGTACCATTTCTTTAGTACACATACGCCCTCCAGATGATTGTATAAAGAACTGTTCTTTTGTTTCCACTATTGGAATTTCATGTGTCTTAACAAATGTACCATTAATGAATGTATGTGATGCACCAGAATCAAATAGCATAATTGCAGGATGATCAGCAACAGGAAATGTACCCATCATGACAGGCTCTCCTTCTGGGATCTCCCCAACTTGAGTGTAGAACACTCTACCAGACTTTTTCTCATTCTTATTGTTCGACACCTTCTGATTTCCTGCCTTAGGCTGATTCTGTGTTTGTGGTTGTGGTACAAAAGTCCTGGGAACATAAGAGTTATACTGCCTTGGATGCGGGCAGTTTTGTGCAAAATGACCAGGCTTTCCACAGTTATAACAGGGGAAAATTGGTGGCTGGGAATTGGAGTTACGAACACTAGGGGTATTCGGCTGTCGTGGATATGAAAGATTAGCAATAGGACGAGCGAATGCCTGTTGCGGTGCTTGGTATTGTGGTGGACGATAAGGTGGACAAAAATGATTCTGAGGGTGATAGATTATTTTCTGGCGTTTTGGATTGCCACCAGAAAATCCAGAGGGTACACCCTTCTTCTTTTTGGTTTCCAGATGCTGACGATTCTTATCTTCATAAGATATAGCAATATCCACTGCCTCATGAAAAGTGGCATTAGGATTTCCCGTCATCATTCTTTGAATTTTACTATTTAGACCTCTCAGGAAACACTCTTCATTTTTACGGTCAGTACTAACATAGTCTGACGCGTATTGAGACAAGTGATTAAATTTGCCAAAATATTGCATTACCGACATATCACCTTGCCTCAAGGAAAGAAATTCTTATAGTCATTATTCCCTCGGGAATAAAATGTGCTCGAAAGGCTTCTCGAAACTCAGTCCAAGTAATGCGATGGCCTTCGGGTTGAGCAGCAGCGAAATTTACCCACCAAGCTCCTGCCGTACCTCTCAACTGCTGGGCTGCAAACATGGGCTTTTGATATTCTGTGCATTCAATCAGTCCAAACTTCTGCTCCATAGTGCGGAGCCAATCATCAGCCTCCATGGGTTCATCTACTCTAGTGAAAACCGGAGGTCGAGTATCTATGAAATCCACATATGTGGTTTCATCTCTATGGTTCCGCCCATGATTTCCCTGTCGGGCATTCTGATTCTGGTTTTGAGCCATCATTGTGGTTGCAGTGACTAATGCTGCAACTGCATCAGCTAGAGTGGGTGGAACTGGTGGAGGGTTAGGGATATCACCTCCATCCTGAGATGAGCCAGCAGCATCATGGGAACGGGTGTGAGCAGGCATCTGTTGATAAACAAACTATACTCTATTCACAAAGCCTTATTGGATTTCATAAGGATATATTACAAAGGCGTAACATACTTAGGTTACATTATTTTATTACATCAGTCTGCACTCCGGCAAGACTTCCCACACCTACTAGGCTTTAGAAAGCAAAGAAAGGATATATTACACATCTTACTTTCTAAAATCCTTACTCATCTTCCTCAGGATCCTCCTCTTCTTCAGGCTCTTCCTCTACTATCTCGGGATCTTCTTCTTCCATAACATCTTCTTCATCTTCATTCTCTATATCCATTTGGTTCTCTTCTTCTTCATCAATGACGTCCTCATCGACAGATTCCATTTCTTCAGGGTCTTCTTCTTCCTCATCCCGAACCATTACAAGACCAAGGTCATCCTGGACTGCCTGTCTTTAATATTCAGAATCCAATAAGTTATTCAACCTCACACATTCATCATCAGCTTCCTTCGCATATTCTTCCAAATCTTTCACATAATCTTCAAGTTCTTGGATACGAACATTTGCTGCATCTTCTCTTGCCCAAGCATCATTTCTTTGGTGCTTCATATACTTCCAGGATCGCCTCAACGAAGTGATCTCGGCGGCCTCTAAAATCCTGTCGGTTTCAGCCGTTTCCAACTCAGATCTAAGCCTCGCTATCTCAGCCTGTGGATCCTGATGCGGATTGCTACTGCTTTCTCCGATCTCATATTTAGGGGCTAACTGATGCCGAGGTACTCCTTTTGGTGCGGTGCTCTTGCGAGGTGTTTGCTTGGTAATGGCCATCCTGAAGCAAGATAGGATAGATAGGAAGAAGTCTAAAGGTTAGCATGAAAAGGATTGACACTACTTAACCCAAACCATTTTAAAGGGGAAAGTAATTAAATAGATTAATTAAACATGATGCATGAACGAACTTACAATCTAAACGTAAAAGAAAGCAACACTTACATATATAGAACATAGGGCAATATAATATGCTATTTCTCCACCACACTTTGTAAAATCAGAATAAGGGTCGATAGAAAGAATCATAGATAAGGAGTAAGCAATTTGGACCCAAAATAGTCAAGTTAAAATTATTTGACTCAAGGCTTTTGAAGTTTTCGCAAGAGAATACTACAACTCTTTTCAACAACGATCCAGCTCTGATACCAGCTGTGGCAGAACCTCCTAAATCATATGGCCCACACGCATGATTATTGTCTAAACAGACTCCAAATAACCATGACTGTGTTCCATACGACTTAAAAAGTCTGTCGGGTAAATCCCGAATCATCCACGATTCTCCGAGCAGGATCAATCATTGTAGAGAGACATTGTAGTATTACAATAGTTTGATATAAATAAATTACCACGGAGTAAAACAGTGGAAGACTTACAATAACATACATTTACAAAACTCTAAGTTTCAAATATTTACAATGATAGGTTTAAATTATACAAACCATAATAGTAGTGGAGTAGCAGTAGATTCTAATATTATACAAAAGCTCTGCCCCGAGCTAAACATCTTACTCGTCGTTGCTTTCCTCGACGACTGTCATGCAGCAGGATGCAAAACATTCCTGCCCATGAGGCTCACCTGCAACAAGGGTTAAACAAACCCTGAGTACAAGAGTACTCAACAAGACTGACCCGACGAAAGAGAAAGGTAGAGAATCTAGAAATGCAGGCTAGAGGGACAAGGTAAGGTTTGTAGGAGATAAGAAATTTTGCAGAAAAGCTTTACAAAAAGGGAAGGTTGCTTGGACTACTTCCAATTACCAACCAATTTCGTTATTAAACCTCAATTTTTGTTCAAGTTGTTACTACGATGATGAACAACGATCGAGTCTCCTTCTCCGAGAAGCAACGGCGATTCGAATCCATTTTCATACCCAGCTGGGACCTAGGTGACTGAGCATACCAGATACTTTAACTCCGAAGCACCCCAGGTGCACCGATATACCGGGATAACAACCTCAGCCGTATATCACCACATGATACACGTGAGCTCTGCGGCCCAGCGTACCGAGATACGTGGGAACTTAAACCCCACAGTAAAACACACTATGACACAGATGGGATCTCTGGCCCCATTAGGTCACTCCATGGCATACACGGCTCCAACCATCCGTATACCACTTCATGCATGTGGATTTCTAAATTCTCGATATCATCCAGTTCACCAACGAACGGGACCTAGGGCATCAACAGACGAGAACAATACAGAGGGACTCCATTCCCAGTGCAAGTTCGCCGTCCGGACTCGATTTATTACTATCATCAAGATTTCAACAAAGAAATCAATCTCATCTTTTTCATTCTTTTGCCTTTGAACAATTTAAATAAATAAGCAGGGCTAAGCATTACTACTCCTCTTCCAAGTAGGTAACAAGGATTAAGGAAATAAGACAGGTAATGCAATTTGTGGGTTTTCACTCAACTCCTATTACTTAATGCACATATTATAGCTGAAGCGGTAAAACATTTTATAAATAGAATAGGGTTGAATGCATCTAGGGCTTGTCTTGATGTTCAGGGTAGAAGTTCTTGAATTCTGGATCAGCTCCCGATTCTTGAATCTGCTCGTCCTTCGGGTCTGGGTAATAACGTTAACTCTCCGTTAACGGAAACTACTCGATAATTAATATGCTTCAACATGATGGAATAGTAAACATGATGCTCGATGAGTGCATGATCATATTAAGGGATCGAGTACAACTTTTCTTCACGATAAAGTTACAAGCCAACAAAACTTCGTTTATAAAACTCATTAGGGTTAACTAAGTCATTTAAGAGGTTAATCAAACACATAAAATAACGTTAATTAAGCCCTAATGACATGATTAAGATAAGCATAAACAATTAATTAAAGTGCCAAAGGTCATTAGGGTTAATGACCCAAGGTCATCAATCAATCCCAAAGTCAAACAAATCCTATAATGATTAAGTTAACTAAAAGGGGTTATTTAATTATTTAAAAGCATTAAATAAAGGCACAAAAATTAAAGTTATCAAATTAAGCCCAAAATTTTATTTTAGAAATCTCTTAGCCTAATTAGATGGCAAAACAAATTTCAGAATTAAAAGCCAATTATTTTATTTATTAAAAATCATTGAAGGTCTATTTTTCAATTAAAAGGGCTAATTTTAACATATTCAAAAGGTACTCAAATTTGGTATTTCATATTTTTCCTAGGTATATGACATCATAAAGAACATTCACAAAAATTTTTAGAATTTTTGGAGCTATATATGAATTACTTTGAAATTTTTAAAGAAAATAGCATTTAAATCATTTTCTGAAAATAGAAAAAGGAAAATCGGCACAGTGCTCCCGGGTCAACAGTCGACCCCGCCGGAGTTGACCGGTGATTCCTCGCCGTCGGTGAGGTTTCCGGTGATGGGGTTTTCTCCTACTTGCTCATCTTGACACGGCGCATCCAACGGACAGGTTAACGCAACGGCGGAGCGAGGACAGCATGCACGCCGGCGGCAATGGCGGCGCGGCGGAGCTCGGGCGCGGCGGCGTCGCTCACCGGAGTGATTTCCGGTGACGGAAAGGTCACGGTTAAGTGCAGGGTACTCAAACGGACACATCTGGTAACTAGATGACATCAGCTCCGAGTTCCTAGCCAGGGCAGCAACGCGCGCGGCGGAGCGGCACTGCCGTGCCGGCGGCGAGCCACGGTGGCCGATGGCTACGGTGCAAGATTGATGAAATTGATGACATGGATAGGTGCAGGGGCTCACCACGGCGCTAATGCGCACGTTAATGAAGGTCCGGAGTGGTTGGGTTGAGCTGCGGTTGACGACGGTGATGGCGGCGGCGGCGCTCCGATGGCACGACGGTGTCACGACGGCCTCTGGTAATGCGCTGCTCAAACCAAGGTGCGCATCAGATGCAGGACGACACGGAGAACATGATTACAGGGTCATCGGTAAAATATTTTCACCTTCGGCGACGGCAAACGGCGGAGATGGCGCGGCGGCGCGACTGACCGGCCGCGAAGAAGATGATGGCGTACAAGCGGCTCGGGCGAGGAGAGCAAGCATGAACTGGCTCAAACGGACCGTAAGGAAGTGGCGGAGCTTTGGGCAAGAGCAATTGGACAGAGGTGGAGCGTCGGCGGCGAATTCGGGCGGCGGAGCGAGGTCGTCGGCGACGACGGCGGGAGGAAGAAAGAAGAAAAACGACGTCGGCCGACTGCTATTTATAACACGAAGATGATACTTGAGCGAGTGACACGACGACGGTTTACCTTCGCGCGTCCGTGAGCGCGCGGGCGGTCGAGAAGGTGCGGCGGTGGACGGCGGCGCGCGATGAGAAGCCGGCCATGGCGTCCGCCGATAGGGTTAGGTACTGTTCGCAGAAATTACAGAAATGCCATGTTTTAGTTAATATAACACCAGAGGTGTTACACCCACGGTCCTACCAAGATGGCAACGGGCACCCAAGTATCCGACGGGTTGTACCCGATAAGGAGACGGGTATGGAAGGTTTTTTATACCCGTGGGTATGTTACTGGGTGAAATATTGTACCCATCGGGTATGGCGGATACGGATGTGGAAGTATACTACCCACACCCGTATACCCGCGGGTAAAAAATACTCATACAAATAAATAGCCAGCCTTGCAATTTTGCCTATATAAGCATGTAGCCTATGAATTCGGCCCATATAAGCATATTAGTATGTATATGTGTGTGTGTGTATATATATATCATGGACAATAGTGTGCTAGTGGCCCAGTGCTGCTATTAATTAGCTAGAACTTGTTATATTTAACTTACATTAAGTTGTTATATTTTTGCATGTGAAGGATGAACTCGGGTATATTGTCAGGTATGGAATACCCGTCGGGTAAGAAATACCCATCAGGTGCGGGTATGGAATGAATTCCTTACGCCTGCTTTCACGGGTAACCCGACGGAATTGGTTTTGACCTAGCGCGTGCAAGTACGGGTAGCCGGTACCCATCGGGCGCATACCCGTTGCCATTTTGAAGTCCACACGCAGTAACCTACGCCGAGATATTTTCTTCCTCGACGCCGCCGCAGCCGCTTATGGCTATGGATGACGACGGTGACCCTCACGGCCCCTGCCCCAGCGAGGACCGCCTCAGCAGCCTCCCCGATGAGATCCTCCAAGTCATCCTCCTCCGCCTGGGCTCCATCTGTGCCGCTGCGCGCACCAGCGTTCTCTCCCGCCGCTAGCGCCACCTCTGGGACTGGGCCGACGTGCCCGAGCTCGTCCTCGTACGAGGCCCCGACTCGCCATCGAGCTCGTTCCACGACATCGTCGACGCCGCCCTCGACGCCCACCCCCCGCCGACCCTCGATCGCCTCCTCATCTACGACAGTGATCCTTCTAAAGCCACCCGAGCGGACGCGCCGTGCCGTGGCTGCGTTTCGCAGCGGAGCACGTGGCGGACGCGCTCCTCCTCCTCGTCTCTCTGCGGCTGTCATCCCGGGCCCCCGTCGTCGTGCAGGAGCTCGTGCTCCCCGCGTGTGTCCGTGCCAAGGCGATCACGCTCAAACTCCAGGACACATGTGAAAGTCCTCAGTTTGGTTTTAAATAATTGATGAAATGTAACACCTCTGGTGTTATATTAACTAAAACATGCCATGTCATCATATGTATTATAAAGCATTCATGTTTAGGTCAACCTTAATGTGCATCAACTAAAACAAGTTTACATTTCACAGGTTGATTGTGTTTCTGAAATGTTTTGTCACATGAAATAATAAAACCTTATTTTTGAATGTCATCACAAATGCTTAGTTTATACTCTATGTACTTGAGGTGTAAACCGTGTTTACATTAGTCTTAAGCATAGTGTATAAATCAAAGTCCAACCCTAAAAATGATTTCCACATTGGAAGTTGAATTTGGATTTCAAAGCTTATTCCCAAGACTTGCAATTCAAATTTAAATTCAAATTGGAAAGCTATAAAAATGATTTTCGAAAGTCAACTTGGTCAACCAGGGGTGTCATTGGGTCATTCACCTAAAAATGTCCTTGGATGATGTTTGTGATCACTAATGACCAAACAATTAATTTAGAAACCAAATCGAGTTTGAGTTCGGTTTCAAAAACCTTTTATTTCAAAACCTAGTTTTATCCCCTTTTTAATAATTCAAAATCCATAAGGAATTTGGAGATACTCTAAAAATATAGTTTGTAGATCTTGACCAGAGCTACAAAGTTGGTATTTAAAGTTTTTCAAGTTTCCAAAAGGAATTTCAAATGAATTTGAAAATACAGTTTTCCAGCATTTGTCCCCTTTTGATTTTCAAAACATAATTCAAAATTTATGCATAATTTTGGAAAACTTTATATATGAAACATGTTTGGTTTGCAAAGTTAAGCATTTCATAGTTTTGAAGATTTTCAAGTTTTATTGAAAAATCAAAAGTAATTTTAAATATTTGTTTTTAGGGTTTTATTTCCCTTTTGAAATTGAATTTATATTCAAAATCTAGGAAGAATTTGAGGATGCCAGTTAAATGAAAAGTGTAGCTCTTAAAAAGTTATGCAAATTCTATTTTTGGAGATTTTCAAGTTCTTATATAAATTTTGCAGTAATTTGTTATTTTTAATGAATGGCATTTCTATAATTTGCTTGAACAGTATCGAAACCTATGGGTCGTCGCCATGGCCGGCTTCTCAAGCCGCGTCGCCGTCCACCGACGCCATACCGCCCTGTCACAACCGCCAGCTCGCCTCCGCATGTGAAGCTTCATCGCCGCGTGTCGCACTCCCTATCCTTGAGCTCTAGCTATAAATAGGAGCGTCATGGCCGACTTCTTCTTCTTCCCTGCACCGCCGCCGTCGAGCTCGTCCCCGCCGGCAAAATTCGTCACCGTCGCTCCATCTCTACCCGCTTCATCTTGCCAGACGCTTCGCCTCGATCTTGCGTGTCTTCTGAGCCAGTTAGCGCCCGCCCTCATCGCCCGTAGCGCCTGCGCGCCGTCATCTTCCTCGCGGCCGGTCGCCGAGCCGCCGCGAGCTTTCTCGCCGTTCACCGCCGCCCAGGTTGAAAACATATTTCCATTTACCTCTCTATCCTATCCTCCATCTTCTCCTGCCCGCGCACCTTGGTTCGTTCGTTGGTGCATAGGAACCGCGGTGACGCCGTTCTTGCCATCGGAGCGCCGCCGTCCGTAGCTCGACTCAGCCACTCCGAGCCTTCATCTTCGAGCGCACCCGAACCGCGGTGAGCTCCTGCATCCCTCCATGCCCTCAATTTCACCCCTCCTGCACCATAGGGTCCGGCCGCCGTGGCTTGCCGCCGGCATGGCCATGCCAGCGCCGCCGCGCGCGTAGCCATCTTGGCTAGAGATCAGGAGCGGCTCCATCTTGTGGCTTAGCATGTTCGCCAGAGTGCCCCACGAATGCCCGTGCCCTCGTCATCACTGGAGAAGCTCCGGGGAGCTTTGCCGTCGCCGTCCGCGCACTGCCGCGCCGCCATGGCCGACGCCGGCCATGCTCCAGAGCTCCGCCGCCACACTAACTACCTCATTAGGCTCGCCTCGTCGCGTAGAGCCCGTAGGTGCCAAGCTCGTCACCGGAGACCTTGCCGTCAGGGAGGAATCGCCGGTCAACGGCGTCGGCCGGTTCGGTCAGCGCGGGAGTACTGTTCCCATTTTCTTTTTTTCCATTTCTAGAAAATCTTTTAAATGCTATTTTCTTTGAAAAATCATAGTAATTCATGTATAGCTCCAAAAATTCTAAAAATTTTTATGTAAGCTCTTTATGATGTCCTCTATCTAGAAAAAATATGAAATGCCAAAATTGAGTACATTTTATATATGTTAAAATTAGTCCTTTTAATTGAAAAATGGACCTTCAATGATTTTTAATAAATAAAATAATTGTTTTTTATTTCTGAAAATTGTTTTGCCATCTAATTAGACCAAGAGCTTTTCAAAATAAAATTTTGAGCTCAATTAGACAACTTTAATTTTTATGCCTTTATTTAAATGTTTTTAAATAATTAATTAACCCCTTTAATCATGTTTAATCATTATAGGGTTATTTGACTTTGGGATTGATTGATGACCTTGGGTCATTAACCCTAATGACCTTTGGCACTTTAATTAATTATTTGCGCTTAACTTAACCATGTCATTAGGGTTTAATCAACGTTATTTTATGTGTATAATGAACTTCTTTAATAACGTAGTTAACCCTAATGAACTTAGTAAGTAAGTTTTGGTTGGCTTGCAACTTTATCGTGAAGAAAAGTTATACTTAAGTCCTTAATCTGGTCATGCATCCATCGAGCATTATGTTTACTATTCCATCATGTTGAAGCATATCATTTATCGTATAGTTTCCGTTAACGGAGAAATTAACGTTGTCACACCAGATTCCAAGGAAAAGCAGACTCAGGAGTTGGGAGTAGATCCAAAGCTCGAGACCGTCTACCCCAAATACCAAGGCAAGCCCCGGATGCATTTAAACCCTTCCTTAATTTTATAAAAGTTTTATCGCTTCCTTATGAAATGCTACATTAGGGATTAGGAGTTGAGTGAAAATCTATAGATTGCATTACCTGTCTTACTTCCTTATTCCTTGTTACCTGTTAGCCGAAATATGCATAGTAATGCTTAGCCCTGCTGAGTTAGATAAGTTTTCAATAAGTAAAAGAATAAAAAAGATGAGGATGGCTTTATCTGTGGAAACATGATGATAGTTAATAAATTGAGTCCGGACGGCTAACTTGCATTGGGAATGGAGTCCCTCTGTATTGTTTCCGTATGTTGATGCCCTAGGTCCCGTGTCGACGGTGAACTGGTGATATCAAGAAACTAGAAATCCACATGCATGAAGTGATATACAGTGGGCCAGAGTCCCCACGTATGTCATGGAGTGATATATAGTGGGCCAGAGTCCCCACATATATCACAGTGTGGTATGCTGTGGGTTTAAGTTCTCACGTATATCGGTACACTGGGTCCTAGTGCCCATGTGTATCATGTGGTGATATATGGCTGCGGTTGTTATCCTGGTATATCTGTGATCTGGTATGCATCGGAGTTAAAGTCTTCGGTATCCCAGTGATCTAGGTCCCAGCTGGGTATGAAAATGGATTCGAATCACCGTTGCTTCTTGGAGAAGAGGACTCGATCGTTGTTCATCATCGTAGTAACAACTTGAATGATGTTTAAGGTTAAGAATGAAGTTGGTTGGTAATATCAAGAGAGAGCAAGACAACTTTTCTTTTGTCAAAGATTTTCTGCAAAAATCCTTAACCCTGCAAGCCTTACCTTGTCCCTCTAGCCTGCATTTCCTAAGTCTTCACCCCTCTTTTTCGTCGGGTCAGTCTTGTTGAGTACTTTTGTACTCAGGGTTTGTTGAACCCTTGTTGCAGGTGAGCCTCATGGGCAGGAGTGCTTTGCATCCTGCTGCATGACAGTCATTGAGGAGAGTGACGACGAGTAGGATATTTGGCTCTTGGGCAGAGCATGTCTCCAAGGTTTTGTAAAAAGTTATGTTGCTACTCCACTGCTCTTATGGTTGTAATAATTAAAAACATATGGTTTGTAAGTTTAAATGGTTTGTAAACTTATGTTATTATAATCCTTCTGCTATTTTACTCTGATAATACCTTATCTGTATAAAACTGTTGTAATACTGCAATGTCTCTTTGTAATGATTGATCCTGCTCGGAGAATCGTGGATGATTCGGGATTTACCCGACAGATCTTATAAGTCATATGGAATAATCTTATAAGTCATATGGAACACATTCATGGTTATTTGGAGTCTGTTTAGATAATAATAATGCATGTGGGCCATATGATTTAGGAGGATCTGCCACATGAAACCTAAGGACTAACCTTGTTTCTAAGTGGATGATTTAGAGAAAGATAGTCCATGCCAAGTGGAGGTCGATGATGAGTCATGACATAAAGTTATGTAATCTAAGCATGGTGAAGATCAAGATGGGCTTGGCTCGATGGACCGGTTGGAAGTGTGAAGGGCAAGTTGAGGCTTTGAAGCGAAGGACCGTGTGACGGTGAAGCTTGGGCAAGACTTGGCGCCGATGGACCGACCAACGAAGAAGAGCAAGTAATATCGAAATCGATGGACCAGGACGGTTACATGATGACATGGAGTGTCACATGTCATGTAAAGGCTTGGCGGTTGGAGGATCGATAAAATGGGCTCAAGGCAAAGGTATAACCTATAGGGCCATTTTATTTCGCACTCAAGACACCATAGAGGGTGTGAGTGGTTTAGGATCGATAGCCGAACTATGAAGAGGGGAGATCTTCGGTAATTCAGTTCATGAGTGCCACTAGGTCCATCATTTCATGTGATTGTATTTAGGATCTAGTGCGCGATGAAAATCCTTTGAAAATGCTTTGAAAAATGCTAACTCACTTGCACATGGTGATGTCAAATGATGGAGTTTAGCACATTTGCAAAGGTCATGGTGTTTGCAGGGTTGAGTTGGGTTTGGTAACCGGCATTTTTGAGAAAATGAGATGCATATTTTCTATTATGCCGGATGCAAAATATTGATGAAAACATGCTTACTCTCGGCTTCAAGTTGGTATACTTGTTGGGTAGCATGTTAGATGAGTTAACGCGTCGCGGCATGTTGAAAACGTGGTTTTCTGTTGGCCGGACGCGGCGCACAGGAGCGTCGGACGCTGTCCTGGCGCGTCCGGCGCGTGCAGGTTGAGGCAGGCTGGCCGGAGCACTGGCCGGACGTGGGAGTGCGTCTGGCGCAGCGTCCGGCGCTGGCGTCCGGCGGACGGCCCCGCGTGCGGTCGGCTCGTCCGGCGCTGGCGTCTGGCGCGTTTGACTTAGCTGGCGCGAGGCGCAGCTGTTTCAAACGCCGGACGCTGAACAGTGTCGCGGCCGCGTCCGACGCTCGGTGGAGCTGGCGCGTCCGACATGCCAGCGTCTTGGCGCGCGGATGGTGAACGCGCCAGACGCGTCCAGCGGTTCCATCAGGCGCGTCCGGCGCGTTGATCTAAGCCGTTTTGAGAAGTAGCTGTTGGGAGGCAACGGTCGACTTTGAACGCGGGCGACACATGGTGCAAGATGGAGCGCCGGACGCGTCCGGCGGTTCCATCTGGCGCGTCCGACGCGTGGTTCTCGTGTGTCCTGAGGGCGCAACGGCTAGTTTGATGGATGGGGGTTATAAATAGTTATTGGTCGGTCTTGGGCTGGATCTCTTGACTCTCTAACTCATTCATCATTCCCTTGAGCTGAAAAATAGCCCTCCTCTCATCCTCTCTTGCTTGGTTGCACATCATAAGTGAGGATTGAGTGATTCGAAGTGCATTGCATGAGTTGATTCATCTAGTGACACTTACGAGTCGTTTGGTCGATGATTTCTTGTTACTCTTGGTGAGCACCGTCACCTAGCCGGCTTGGAGATTGTTGGAGGCATTGGGAAGAGTTGGTGATTTTCTTTCCCACCTCCGGTGTTGATTTATAAGAGGTTCTTGTGCTTTTCCTCGGCGGAGCGCCAAAAGTAACTCTAGTAAATTGCTCGTGTCATTGAGTTACCTCGCTTGAGAGTGGTGTCTTGTGGTTCTCTTGCGGGGGAGTGCCTTGCAGGGCAAGTGGCTTGAGGGTCACACCGAGGAACTATCTAGGTGGAGGTCGACACAACGGGGACTAGCTTGTCGGTGTACAAGTGAACCTCGGGAGAAAAATCATTGTGTCATCTCTTGTCTCCTGGTGATTGGTTTTTCATCGATATATTTATATTGTTGTCATTGTGATCGATTAAATATCATCTTGGTGATTGGCAACAACTTCACTCTACCGTCGGTATTAAAATTGCTATCCTACCCCTTGTATTTACTTTATTATATATTTATATTATATAGCTTGTGTAAAATAGATTATCTTAATAGCTCAATAGATTAGAAGGTAGTGACATAGTCTTTGCGTGACATAGAGATCATAATATATATTAGAATTATCACTAGGAGGCTTGCTCTCAATCTAAGCTAGGCAAATCGCGGTTATCACCATTTGTTATACTAATCAACTTTTGTCTAATAATTTATAAAATTTTTAATAGGCTATTCATCTCCCTCTAGCTCGACCTAACAACATGGCTTCTGCGGCTCGCGCCGGCCGGCGTGTTCACGGCGCTGACCGCCCTGACGATTCTCTACGGCCGCATGGAAGGCAGCGAGCTCACAGCACTTGTGTCCACGCGGTGCCCGTGCCTCAAGGACGTCAGGCTCCGCGTCACGTTGGTGGATGCTTCGGACATCTGCATTCGCTCTGACACACTGTGCTTGATGTGGTTCTGCATCAATTCACCTCTGATAGAGGTCGTGGCCCCAAGACTGGAGAAGCTGTGGGTATATTACGCCTTCAAGGCTCGTTTCTCGGTTCCCAAGCTTTCAGAGTTGGTTTAGACAGGGGATTATGCCAATGACAGTCATCAGTTTCTCAATGTCAGCCGCAGTCTTCAGCGGCTAGACATTACACGGGATCATAGGTGGGCACCCACGTCCCTGCTACAGAAATTTAGTCAAGTTGACGAGCTGAGGCTGGTTATCCACATTCTTTGGGTGCGTTGGTAGCAACAGAATCTCCTCAAAACCAATCGAGTTTCTTATGATCTAGTGTTTTACTTTTACCTTGTTTCTACTCATGGGTCATGACAGGGAACAGCAGGGTATGAAAGCTTCTTGAGTGAGACAAGCAAGCTCCCCAAATGCAGAACCCTGAACATACTCTTGGGGCGGAAGGACCATGGCGTCGCCCCAAGCATACTGCATATCTTGAGGAATTGCAGTAGTGTAAAGAAGGTTTCTGTCAGATTGCTTGATCATGATGACGACTCTCAGGTAACTTCTAATAAGATTTTATCCTCTGTATAAGAATCTGAGTTTTAATCGCTAATTGGTTATGTGAGAACGGAGAGTTTCCTAATCTGCTTTTATCTTGAGGTGTGGCTGAGGTCATGATAGTGTTTGTTCTTCTGTGTAACATTAACCTATTGCTGAAATGGTGGTTGGCATTGGTGTACATTAACCTATCTATGCATGATTA